>VSMD01000370.1:0-22665 GCA_008750895.1 Mirza zaza
GGCTGAGGCAGCAGGATTGCTTGAGCCCAGGAGTTTGAGGTTGCTGTGAGCTAGGCTGATGCCACGGCACTCACTCTAGCCTGGACAATAAAGTGAGACTCTGTTTCAAAAAAAAAAAAAAATGGAGGAAATAGTTGAATATGGTTATGAAGATTAAATGAAGATAAATACATTTTAAAAAGTCTAACATGAGGCCGGGCGCGGTGGCTCAAGCCTGTAATCCTAGCTCTCTGGGAGGCCGAGGTGGGCAGATCGTTTGAGCTCAGGAGTTCCAGACCAGCCTGAGCAAGAGTGAGACCCCATCTCTACTATAAATAGAAAGAAATTAATTGGCCAACTAATATATATATAGAAAAAATTAGCCGGGCATGGTGGCACATGCCTGTAGTCCCAGCTACTTAGGAGGCTGAGGCAGCAGGATTGCTTGAGCCCAGGAGTTTGAGGTTGCTGTGAGCTAGGCTGACGCCACGGCACTCACTCTAGCCTGGGCAATAAAGTAAGACTCTGTCTCAAAAACAAAAAAAGTCTAACATGCAATAAATTTTCAATAAATGAAGGCTATTTTTATGTCAATCCTCAATAATTTCATGAGATAAGTATTATTTATACTGGAGTAAATTAAAGCAAAGACAAGTTTGGAAATGTGCCCAAGGCCACATATCTAATATCTGGCGAAAGCAGAAATTGGAACTCCTATTTGTCTGATTCATTCATTTTTGCTCTTTCCACTATAAAGCTCTATCTCCATGGATGAGGAGAAATTTGGAGTTTATTTTATAAGCAACAGGGGGCAATTAGAGTTTTGAGCAGGGGAATGACTCCATCAAGAATTGCTATATGAGCAGTGGTCTAGCAACAGCATGAGATGGCATAGATTAAAGGAGACTAGAGGCTGGAGGCAGAGAAAAACTTAAGCAATGTATGCAGTATTCCTATAAATTGGTCCAAGTCCCCAGTGAGAGAAGCATTTCTCTGTGAATGAAAAGTAGGTCAAAGATTCAGTATCCACCATAGCACCTGAATGAGTGAGATCATTGTGAAAGAGAAAGAAACACATGGGGCCAAGGTTTCTAGCCTCAGAAGATGTACGGCACAGGTTTGCAGGGTGGAGGAAGGATGAGTTTGGGTTTAGACACAATGAGCTTCGTCAGGTAACTGGAAACCTAGATCAGAGCCCAGAGATTTGGTAATCAGGAGCATCTGGGTTAGAGATGATGCTGGGAGAGCTGATGGTTTCACCTAGAAGGGGAAAGGCTTGAGAGTAACAGAAAAGGAGAGGGAGAGGGACAAGAGGGGACCAGGAGAAAGTGCACCATTCTTTCAGGAAGCCGAGAAAAAGAGTTTATAAAAGAGAAGTAGTGGATGAGAGTGGACTGGCCAGCAGAGTCAGACACAGGGTGCCTCAAAGAGGATAAAGTCCTGGGGATCTTCCCTTGAGGAAGAAGTCAGAATGGGCATGGATTACAGAAAACCATCTAAACTCCTTGAGTGTCCAAACTGAAGGGTGTGGGGCCTCCCAGACATGTACAGCCCTGAGAGCTCCTTAGGGATTGTAGGCACAGTTCCTTCCTTTGATTCTAGATAAGTTTGCAATTGGCGGTGGTTCCACTGGACACCAAATCCACCAAAACATTACAGCTCATGTAGGCCATGTAAATTGGTATCCTGGATTATTTACGAAAGTTTAGGGAAATGTTTTTCAGAGTTCAGCTCTTGTCTCGTACAGTCTGCAGCAATTTGTAAATTTTGTAGAGTTGCTAAATGAAGTTAGCCACTTTGCAAACCAGCCCTCAGGTTAAATCATGACAATAATATTGATCCTCCATGAGGGAATTTCCTCTGCACTCAGTCAAATATTTTTGCTTCTGGTCCTTACTGATTTGAAATTCTGGAATTATCATTGGTTTTTAGGCCTTTTTATTCTTAACAACAACAAAACATCAACTTAGACTTATGTTGATAATTAGGTAGACCTTAACCTGGAGTTAGTGTACTTTTTCATAAAATTATACTTTTTAATAATGCCCACCACCCCCCTCTAAAAAGCAAACAATATTTTACCTAGGCAAATTTTGGTATTAGAGAAGATTTCATTGAAGCCAGAACAATGTAAGTGCCAATGTATGGGCTTTAGTATCAAATACCAGAAGATGAAACAACTCTTTAAAAAGGAAAATTAAACTTATTAAAATTCTGGAAATATTGACTTTATTATGACATAAAAGCATTTTGTTGCCCTAAATTTCTTTAATAAATTTTATAAATGCTTACCAAAATGTCTAGAAGCCATAAATGTCTTCCTTTGGTTTTTTTTTTTAATAGTTTGGCCTTAAAATCCCTTCATATCAATACTAAAAGTTATCATTAGGGACTTAGAATATAAGGCAAGACATTATAGTTCTGTCACATAGCTTATATTATGGGCAATTTTAGAGAAAAGGAAGGAAAATGGATTTTTTGCTACTAAGGAAAATTGAGAACAGGACATTTGGGCAATTTATAGTCTCTGGGGTGCAGAGGGAGTAAAACTGGTAAAGGCTTTAGAATTGCTGATTCCTCCAAAGAGGTGGCAAAAGAAACCCAACTTTGCCTTCTGCCCTTGAGATGTTGAGAGAATCCAGTCAACTCAAACTGACCAGACCATGGCTTCGTGAAGGTGTTGAGGGGAGGATTCCCCACTGGGAATGTCTGTGAATTGCCTGAGTGAGTGGACATGGCAAGAGCTGAGAGGCTGTGCACTAGCCAAATACTGACATGTTTTAAAGTTGCAACTAGGTCCCAGCTTCTCTTTTTGCAGCTGGAAGAGGCACATTTTATAACTGAAACAAACAAATCCAGAGCTAGATTCATGGTGGCACAGCCTCTCAGCTCTTCTGCCAGATGGCATCGGCTAAAAGCAAGCTGAGAAATGCCACGGGTAATTATGAGCTTGATTTTAGACTACTTACCACTCAGTCCTGAGTAGGATGTGCTTTTCTCCTAGGCACTTCAGGAACAAATGAGAGGATCCCAACATAGGAAAATTGCAGTATTGTGGAGAACACCTGAGTTTTGCTCCTAGAAATGTATATAAAACTGGGAATAGCATTTATCTTCAACTGAAGGGAGTGTTTGGGCCAAAAATAAGTGGTATCTTATTTCAGATTAGCTTCACTGTAATATAATTTAAATAATTCCATTTTATGTACTTAGATTATACTATAATTCTCATTTGGTCATAATGGTTTTATCTGTATTAATAAAGTGACATTGCCCCTAAGGGTAGCTGAATTTTACTTCGTTGCCTTCTGCCCATGGAGAAAAGAAAGTATAATTCTACTGTGTCTTTAGGCCAGTTATTAAGTTTTTTATTGTGAATTTATAGTTCACAATACTTACAGCAAGAGCTTGTACTGATAGCCATATTCAATTTCTAATACTTTGGTTAAGTTGGACTTTTGGCTAGCCACTTAAACTCTGTATGCCTCAGGTTCATCATCCAGATAAATAGGTAGCAAATAATGACTACAGCCTTTTCAAATTAGTGATGTGTTTAATACATAGATGTTATGATGTAGAAATCACTCCAGCTATCTTGAAGGGGAAATGCCATCTGCAGCTGACATTGAGTATAGGCAACCTTTCACATGCAACAGTTAGTCTTGCTACCTATCCCTACTTTAAAGTCTTTTCTTAACCTGAGTAAGACCTTTACTAATGACCAAAACATGTATGTACTATGACCTATATCAGTCTTCCCACAATCAAGGTTGGTAGTGATTCATCTGACTCTTAGGAAAAAAATAGATCTTTTTATAACACTTCATTTTTTAAAAAAAAGTTCAAGTACTAAAATGTTTTCATTCTAAGAAAAGTAAATGTGATTTGCAGATTGTCGAATCAATAAAAGAATCAAGAAAGGCCATAGTTTTGGAAATCATTTAGTTAAAAGTAAAATGTTTCATTTGGTTGTGAGCACAGTTTTCAAGAACACAAAAAATATTTGAAGCATGTGAAGAGCCAGGTTCTCAGTTATAAGACTATATGACAGGCTTATTTATGAAATAGGAAAAGCTTCGATAACATCATAGAAACCTAAACAGATGTGATGAATCCATATGCCTCAGAATCGAGCAGTAGTTGGAGCAAAAGAACCAGTTTTCTGCTAAACACATAAGAACATGGAGGCGTTTTTAGCACCACCAAAGCAGTATGTCATCACTTCCAGAAATGAACCTGTTGACTTGATGTCAAAGGGCAGGGGAAAGCTTTAAAAACCTATTCAGAAGCATCAAAGAATTCTGTGGAAAAGTTGGTGAAAGGGGGGAAAGGGAATCTTTCTCTGCCAGCAGTTACCACTCAGTGGATTTCGGGAGCATCCATGTGCAGTAAATCTACAGTAACTGTTTTCTAGAAATGACTCTAACCTGAACATAATTCCAAGGCCCTTGGAGCAATAAAAAATGCTGCTATGAAGATGCCATTCTCTGTTCAACATCATTGGACTCATATTTTTAGAAAACCCAACCAGCTCGGCCCATGAAAAAAAGCCTTCAAAAAGGAACGTGTATGATTTCATTTTTAATTTGATTATTGGCTTTCCATCTTTAATAACTATTTGTCTAAGAAAATATTTGTTTTGCTTTTTATTTTTGAGACCACTTTTGGTATTTTTAATGTTATGTGAAACAGGTTCGTACAAATGGAATCTCCATTTATAATAGGATGCCTATGAGAAATAATAATTTAGCTTGTTGCTAGCTTAGTAACCAGTTAGGTTGTGGGGGGTCACTTGTCTTAATTTAGTGGATCTGGGACCATGAATTCTTTTGTATACTTCATCAACTTTTATAAAGACCAAACATGCAAAACTTTTAATTCTAATAACACAAGAAGGGTACAAAGAGTAGAGCTGTTGGGTAGTCAGAGCAAATGGCTTTTGTGGAATTAAGGACTTTGCAAGAACATTCTGGAAGACTTCCTAAGATTGGCTTAGTGAGTGACCCATGTGTCTGCTCCTTGGCTTTCCAGAGTAAAGAATGATTGATTCAATCTCAAATCAGGCAACTGAGTTGAGTGTCACAGAAATTACCCTAAAATATCCACGGCAAAGAAAGACTATGAACTATTTACAGCAGCAGGGAAGATAAGCATTTAAGCTTTATAAGAAGTAGCACCACTGTACCCACAGCCATGGCCGAGGAGAGGCAGACATCCTTTGTCAATGGTCTCTGGTACCACTCCGAGGACAGAGCTGCCTAAGAAGTAAACCACATTGTCTAGGAGAAGCTGGGCAACAGCCTAGCCAGTGGTGGGGAACCTGCAGCCTCAGGGCCACATACCACCCTCCAGATCCCCAAGTGCAGCCCCTTGACCAAATCCAAACGTCACAAAACAAATCCCTTTATTAAAAGGATTTGTTCTGTAAAATTTGGATTCAGCCCAAAGGCCGCACTCAAAGATCACTGGGCCATATGCCCCAACAAAGGGCATAGCCACGTTACTGATAGCGCCGTGCGAACTGCACCTTCTACATTGCATGCTTTACTTTGCCCCAAGATGCCTTTCTCTTTCGCTGACTCAGGGAACATTTTCCAGCCTGCTCACGTTCACACTCCTGGCTCCCTTCCTTTGCTTTGTAACAATACCATGTCTTATTTCGTTTTTCATCCAAGATGCATCCTGCAGACAGATGAGTACAGAGCCTGAGCCTAGTTTTGCCAAATTGGCCAGTCACAAATTCAGGCACAGTCATAATTACGTAATGAGTAGGCTTTTTCCCAGCCCCACTGTGTAGTGATGGACCTCAACTGAAATGAGGCCACTTACCCTTTGATTTAGCCTAACCAGGTGGCCACTACTTAGCAGATTTTAGGACTCAGTGGTTCATTTTGTGTATATTCAAGGCATACCCTCTTTATGTCAGGCACTGATTCAAAGATGAATTGGGGACAAGTCCCATGCCCATGGAGGTCACAGTCTAATAGAAAAAAATAGAGTGGTATGTAAATGCCTGTAATGTGCAGTATTTGGTAGTGTGTTTCATAAAAGAGTTATCAATAGAATCCAAGAGAAGTGCTGTCCCCCAACCTGAGAATTCAAGGAAGAGTAGCAGTGACACTCTAGGTTTCAGGGCGACTGGGCACTTGTCCCCTTTGTGGAACGCTGTGTTCCATTGGAGAAAAACTGGTGTAGGCCAGTTCAGCAGCACCCCCCAGTGCCACATGAGGGCAAGCCCATTGGAACAGTTGCATTTCCACCTCATTTTCCCCACGGTACAAGAGCAGGGGCTTCAGTGGGACTTGGTGGGAGTAAAGGAAAGGCTGCTTTCTGGTGAAAATAGCTCATCTGAACGTTACAGAGAAGAGATAACAGGTCAGAAAAGCAGGGGATGACCGTTCACGCCAGGAGCCGTGGCTGAGCGGACTGACTCTAGGATGGCAGTCTGGGATGGATGGATTACGCTGCGCAAGGACTTTCACCCACTGCACTGTCAGCCATAGAGTAGACACGGGAGGAAAAAACAGTCTGTGAATTTGGATAGCACTGCTTCCAAGTCTGACGGAAGTTTGGGTGGCTTGGGAAACCCTTTCCTCTGGAGGGGAGCCGCCGGCCTCCTGTGGCTGTTTTCACTGTAGCTGCTTGAAGAGCGTGCAGCGTCAGCCTGTACCCGCAGTCGGTGTTTGCAACCCAGCCTGAACCTAATACAATGTGCTCCTCTAGCTGGGTCTGTTCAACAGCTCCAGGTTGGAGGCTCTGCTTGGCTTTTTTTTTTCCTGCTACAAACACAGTTCCCAAAGATTTACACTAAATCTAAGATAAGCTAGAGAAATCTCAACTAGATATACAGCTTAGTCTGGGAGACCATTTTGCAAAAATATACTCAACCATTCTATGGGTGTAGAGCAGAATTCAGCAAACTTTTTCTATAAAGGGCCACAAAGTAAATATTTTCAGCTTCAGGCCATATGGTCTCTGTTGCAACTACTCAATTCTGCAGTGGTAGTGCAAAAGCAGTCATATAGAACATGTATGTCTGTATTCCAATAAAACTTTATTTACAAAGACAGGTAACAGGCAGGCTTTGGCCCACAGGTGGAACTTGCAGAGTATTGATTTCTCCCTTTGCAGGCCCATAATTAGAAACTTCTTAGGCTCATAGAATCTCTGGATTGCCAGGAACCTTAAAGGTCACTCTGGCCTATGCCTTATGGACTAAAGCCCTGGATGGAGGGATGGGTAGACGGACAAGTGGATCAGTAGCATCCAAATCCAGCTGCTTCTGGGTGACTCCCCTGTATCACCATGTGCTAGTCCTGACTCAGCTAAATACTTCCAATGAAAAGGTAAAATTTTTCTCTCTCAGGACGATCCATTTCATCATCGAAAGCTCTTCTTCTTTACATTGACTCAAAATTGTCCCTCCTATAACTTCTACCCATTAGTCCTAATTCTGCTCTTTAGGAAGGAAACATATTCTTCTTCCTTATGCCAGGCATCTGAGTATTTGAGGGCGGCTGTGAGGTGCCCCCTCGGCCTCCATCTCTGGTGAAGAATCCTCAGTTCTTTTAGTAGCTCCCATGTGACATGGTCTCCAGAGTCTTCATCAACCTGGGAGCTCTCTGGGCACACTCCAGTCTGTTGATCACCCTCTTAAAATGTGGCACCCACCGAGCACTAGACAAGATCTTGTTTGCTTTCCTCCCTTCAACCAAGCTTTTCGCAGTTGCAGCCTACACTTAGGTCTCCTTTCTCACCTCTCTGTTACTTTTCAACCCACTGCAGACTAGTTTACGAAGCAAATCACTCTTGACCCTGCTTTTGCTAGAATTACATAGCCATCAAATCCAAAGGACACCCCCAGTTGTTCCTCACTTGCCTTTCTTCCACTCTCTGCTCTCTTAGTTAAACTCTTCTCCTGTGGCAGGCTCCCCTCTATATCTCTGCCATTTACAGTCTCCTTCGTGGGCTTCTCTCCTCCTTCTCCCCAAATGTTGGTTTCTCCAGGCTGGGTGCAGTGGCTCACACCTACAATCACAGCACTTTGGGAGGCCAAGGCAGGAGGATCACTTGAGGCCAGGAGTTCGAGGCCAAGCTGGGCAACATAGTAAAACCCTATCTCTACAAAAAAAATTATTTAAAAAAATTAGCCAGGCATACTGGCACACGCCTATAAGTCCCATTTACTCAGGAGGCTGATGCAAGAGGATCATTTGAGCCCAGAAGTTTGAGGTTGCAGTGAGCTATGATGATACCACTACATTCCAGCCTGGGCAACAGAGTGAGACCCCATCTCAAAAAAAAAAAAAAAAAATGTCAGTTTCTCCAGACCTCATTCCCGATATGATCACATCCATACCCAGGGCTTCTATGACACCCACCCAGTCCCCTCTCCTGAACTTACAGCCATTTCTTCAACCCACTATCAGATGTCTTCAACTTTATGCCCAATGGGCAACTGAAATTCAAACTGTCTAGCACTAAATTTATCACCTTTACCAGTTACCCACGTCAGAACCCCAGCATGCTCCTGAACCCCATTTTCCCCTCATCCTTACATCTAAGTAGTCACCAACTTCCACAAATCCTGCTGTCTGATTCCTCTCCATTTGTCCATCTTCACTGTCAGTGCCATGGCCTGAGCCTCTGCTATTCCTCAACCATTGCAATGGCTTCTTATCTAGCCCCACCACCCTACTGTCCATTTTCCCCACCACCTTCAGCCCATCTTCCAGAAACCCGACTCTGACTCTGTGACTCTCCTGCCTACACCCCTTAATCTCAGTCATCAAGATCAAGGCCATTCTCTGTATCATAGTATGCAGTGTCCTTTACAATTGAGACTCTTCCTCTGTGAGCCTGTAGAAGCAGCAATGGGCACACTGTACTCACACAATATTGTCCTTGCCTTGATGTCTTCCCCAGCTGAACTCTGAGCTCGCTAAGGGTGGGGGCTGTATTGTATTCATTCTTGTATGGACAGAGCCTGCAGCCTAGCAGGTGCTGATTTCAGTATTTCTCAAGGGAGGGAGTCTGGCCCTTGGCAGCTGCCTCTCCTGTCCCACCCCCACAGGCATCCCAGCCTTGCCACACGACTTGCAGCTTTCTGGCTGGGCCATGTGGCTTCACGCCTTCTGGCATTGTCACATACCGTTCCCTCTGTCTCAAGCTCCCTTTTCCATGTCGTCTCCTGGCTAATGCCCACCCATTTTCCAGGACTCAGCTCATTTCAACCCACACCTCATTAGAACAGAGTGCCTCTGCCCCAGTCCTACAAAGCTGTGTCCACATTTCTCTCATAGTTCTTAATGCACTGAGTGATAGTAGTTGGTTTATTTGTATGTTTCTCTGGAATTTGAGCTCATTGAAAGAAAACAAGGATATAGAATTTGAACATTTATTGAGTAGACTCTCAATAAATGTTTTCTAAGAAGTGAATGAATGGATTCTACCTCCCCTGGTCTGGTTCCTGTACATGTATCACTGCAGCTTAGGGCTGTGTACACTTTTATGGTTGCTGCATCAGATCAAATCTCCAAACACCTGCTACAATCTCAGCACCCCCTTGAGGGGACCTTCTTTTCCCCAGAGTCCCTGCTCCAGCTGGGCCAGTGACCTGTGGCCTAGCCTCACCCAAGAAGACTCCCACTGGCAGGAGTCGGAGCTCAGAGCTAGCAGGGGGACAATGGGGCTGACATGCTGACAGAGAAGTTCTGCTCCTGCAACCCCTCAAGTCCATTGTTTTGACTTCTACTGACCCTGTGGCCAACCAGAAGCCTTTTCCTCCTTTTCCTTCCTTTTACTTTCATCCATTTAAAAAAGCTTGGCTTGCTACCTTGACCCAAGTCCTTAATTTTTCTCCAGAATTGGTCCCCTTGTTATAAATGACCTATTGTCTGAAGAATTAGACATACCACCTTCCTTTCATTTAACTGTCACTTTATAAAAATGTTGTTCTATCCATTAACTCCATTAATTTACCCAAAAGTATGAATAAATCCTTACAGTTAGTATCATTAACCTCCCCCTCCCACCTGTTTTTACAGATGAGGAAGCTGAGAATCTCTAGGGTAAAAAGATTTTTCTAAGATCAGAGATCAGCTATTTGGTTGCTAAGTTAGGTCTAGAACCCAAGGTTTTTGTTTCAAAGCCCATACCCTTTCCCCTGTTGCTTGTTCCCGGCACACCCTGCAGTATTAGACTGCAGGGTTAATTGAACCTTATGGTAACATGAGCCAAGCCTTTTTTTCACAATGCTCACTCTTGGGCTAATGTCCATTTACTAGTTTCTTCAGTATTTTATGTGTCTTGTGATGTAGAAAGGCTAAAAGGCTTAGTCTTTTAGTGGCCCTGGGAACAGTGTCTGTTTGGAAATGTGCTATATAGCAACAAAGCTTAATTTCACAAACTGTCTGATAAGACATTTTGTAGGAGAACAAACGTGCCCAGAGTCCCAAAGAAGTGGTATGTGCAAGAGTCTGCTCTTGGGCAAGAGTCTGAGAAGTGGAGTGGGAATTGCAAGAGGGCAGCCCTGGCACCATTTCCAAATGGCTTTTCTCTCTGGTCACAAGCGATTCTCCCACACTTGGGCCCTTGGTTTCCACCCGGTTCTCTGGAGAGAGAGTCTTCTGGGCAGTGAGGAAAGGGTCTCTGAGGAAGCTGCAGCCGGTGCCATTCTTTCCAAGGTCAGGGTAACCTTTGAGGCAGGCCTTCCCCTCACCTTTGCAAGTCTTCAAGCAGTGGTGTCAGGGAAGCAGCAGGGGTGAGGGGTCACATTACGTAAGGCCTCGATCAGTATCTCTCAGGTCTTTGCAACTCCAAGATCCGATGACAAAATCTTAGGAAGCAGATAAGTAGCTAATCTTGGACAATGGGAGGGGAAAGTGTGAAGCAACCCACAGGTCCTTGATGTCCAGCCAGATGTCCTCACACAGGGACATTATTAACCGGATGCCTTCACGCCTCAGACACATAGGATTTGGCTTTCACATTGCTGATGTCTCTGATTTTCCATTTGGAGATGACGGAAAAACAACTGAAGAGAGATGGGAGTGGAATGTTGCTGGTTTCTAGGGCAGCCAGGAAAGAAAGAACCCGAGCCCCCTGTGTTCCAAGTTCGATTCTCCCCGTGGCCAAAGACAGAATCAAAATGTTACATTTCTTTTTTCGCTTGAAATAAAATGCTCCGAGACAGCATAGTGTGCAAAGCATGTCTCAGAGACCAGCAGCTTCCAGACCCCTTGAAAGCCATCATGAAGCAGGTTCCTTTAAAATATGCCTGGGGTCCTCAGCTTCTGTAGTTTACACACAGGTGAAAAACAGGGCAGACTGTTCCTGTGTCCCTGGCTATATTTATTCTTGAACAACATAAAAAATTCAAACTTCTTTTTTCAGAGGTAGGATCTCGCTCTGTCACCCAGGCTGGAATGCAGTGGCGTGATCATAGCTCACTACAGCCTTGGACTCCTGGGCTCAAGGGATCCTCCTGCCACAGCCTCCCAAGTAGCTGGGACCATAGGCACGTGCCACCATGCCCAGCTAAAACATGCAAGCTTTGAACTAAAAGCATTCACGTGTGGGACAGTTCTGATTAAAAATAATCCATTTTTGGAAGACAAGCCACTTTACAGGCATTGCTCCCTGAATCCTCATCATGCCTGCTCTATGAGGTAGATTCCATCCCCTCTTCTTTACATATGAAGAAGTAGTCTGAGAGGTCATTTCCCAGGGAGGCGCAGCCCCGGGGGTGTGGCGGGGTCTGACGAAGACTGTTCCACTAGCTCAGCAAGAGGGCACCGTGGCTCTCACCAGAGCTGCACATTAGAATCATCTGAGCTGCTTCTAAGACACCCCAGGCCCGGAGCCCCACCCAGCCCTATTAAGTTAGGAAATCTCGGCTGGGGCCAGTGCAGATGCGGATGTTTCTAAAGCTTCTGAATGATTCCAAGGTGCATCTGAGATGAGAACGATTAGAAGACCTTCCAGTCCCAGACCTGATAGAGCTTGACAAGAATTCCTTATAAAGAATGGAGGAGGAAATCCACTGGGAGAAGGAATGTGCCAAAACTGGCCACTAGATGAAGGCTTAGTTGGGTCTTTGAAGCTTTTGGGGTGGATGGGAGTGGCCGCGACGAGCAGTGGAATGGAGTTTCCTACGAACTGTGGCCGAGACACATTTCTGTCTCAGCTGTTGGTACGAGGGAGATAAATAGCTCAAGGTAGGAGGTCCCCTCTGCACAGTGTGGCTGTGTGGCTGCCTGTGAAGGGCCTGGCCTGCTTCAAGGCCCAGTGTGAACTTGGAGCTGCTAGTGGTAAGTGGTGTCTTCTTTCCTGCAAACGCTTTTATTGCTCTCATTAGCACTGGCCTTGGGAATGAATGAAATGTCTCCTTACCCCTGCCCCTCCCAGCCTAAGCTAAGGCTTCCCCTAATATCCACCCCTCACAAGAACCTGTGCAGTTGTGTCTGCCACCCTTTGGTGCCGACAAAGAAACAAAGGTACTGTCCTCAGATGCCACTGCCCTCCTGATCTTGTGGATTTGTCTGGTCAATTGAATTTGTGAACAACTAAGATACCTTTTCTTTAATTTATTTTTTTAAAAAGGGAAGTAAATACAGCACTATTGTTATGAGAGGCCAGCTTAGGTGTTTGGAAGAGCAGTGCAGTCACAGACCATGGGGCTCAAATCAGTCATGAGGGGATTTCGTGGTGGATGGGGTGTGGGGTGTGAGAGAGGAAATGCAAGCATGGTGCCAAAACAGTTGGCCTAAGCAACGCAAAGCAAGTAGTTGCCCCTGAATGAGATAAGAAGACTGCAGGTAGAATGTATTGAAGGGGAGACTCAGCAGCGTGGTTTTGACCATGAAAATCCCTAGGTATATCCTCACTTTTGCCAGTGCCCATTGTGTTTGTAAAGTGCCTAGTGCCGCACAGGAGGTACCCAGTAAGTAATGGCTGCTATTTTCCTTATCATCATCATCCTTGCTACTGCTCCTGTGCCACCTCACCTCCAGCAGGGACCAGGACTTTAGACAAGGTTAAACAGATTCCACCAACCCCCTCCTCATTTTTGTCCTAGTGATTGGCTGTTTCTCCTCATGAATATGGTCAGAGAAGCAAGTGGGCTCCCTTCCCAGGGAATCTCAAGTCCAGGCTGAGCTGCAGCTGACCATCTGGAAGTTTCCTTATGTCAGGACCCTTGTATAAAAGGGAGCTGACTTACACCAAGGTCACACTGCAAGTTTGAGCTTCAGTTCAAAGCCCCCAGCAGAAGTGTCAGCAAAGACACCTTTGTTCTCTATGAACCACAAACACATTCATGTTCTTCACAGAGATGGATCTATGACCACAGCAAGGGCTTTAGGTCATATGGCCAGGCCCTCCACATTTGAAGATAAGGAAACTGAGACCAAATTATGGGAAGAGACTTGCCCAACATCACACAGCCAGTTAGCGATGGATCTAAGATTAGATGTTGCTGTGGTTTGAATGTGTCCCCCAAAGTTCAGGTGTTGGAAATTGAATCCCCAATGCAACAGTGTTGGGAAGTTGAGCCTACTAAGAGGTGATTAGGTCACAAGGGCTCTGCCCTCATGGATGGATTAATATTATCTCAAAAGTGGATCAGTTATTTTGAGAGTGGTTTTGTTATAAAAGTGAGTTGAGCCCCCTCTCACTCACTCTCTCACTCTCTTGCCCTTTCACCTCTGCCATGGGATGACGTGGCAAGAATGCCCTCACCAGAGGCTGGGACATACTTCCCAGCCTCCAGAACTGTGAAAAATAAATTTCTCTTTTTTGTAAATTACCCAGTCTATGGTGTTCTGTTATAGCAACACAAAATAGACTAAGACAGATGTAGAATTTGTAATGTCCAATCTACACTCCCCTACAGCTGTTTTCATTTGGAGCTGAATCATTTGCTATAAGTTTCTGTGCTTCTGGGTGAAATTTTGTTATTATTGCTGTTTTATGAGCATGTTTTAAGCTCTTTGAGGGCAGGGAATTCCATTCAGGTCAACATTTGCTGACCTCTGATTTTGTGCAAAATGCTTTCTTGGCTCTGGCCCTATTGCATCAGAAGGATAGATATTGTGGTCTCCACTGTGAAGAATTTATCCAGTGTTCAGCCCTATGCCCTGCCCCACAAATGCTTAGGAGAATTTCACATTGGAGTGAAATTCTTGCCTGAAACCCAGGAATCTCCTTGGATGCCATCTTCCTTGTCACTCCCACCTCCACATACACACAGAGAAATATACACATACCCTAGATGTTCCAAAGCAAAAGAATCACCTTCACATCATTTTTCTTATTATTTTGGACAAAAGAAAGATGCTCATTGCACAAAAGATTAGGAGATAAAGACCATAAAGATTGTGTTAAGTTCCAGTTCCAGTAATGATAGAGTAGCTTGTATTGAACTAACTGACTGGCAGATGACAATGAGACTCTTAACAAACTTACTCTTAACAAACTTATTTTTTTTAAAAAGACTATTTGGAGGCACTGGAGAGTGGCCAAAACTGGAAGGTATTCAACCTTTGAAATAAGGGAACTACACTGAGAGTCACATTCATATAGTTTTTTGCCTAAGCGCAACCTCCATTCTGCATGACATGGGAAAGCTAAACTCAAGCTGAAAGCCACAGAATTGTGGCTGACAGAGTGCCTAGAAGTTGAGGAGGAAATCCAGGAAAAGATAGAACTATAGTTGGGGAGCCCCAAAATCTACATATGAACTTCTCTCAAATTATTGGCTGGCCCCTGACCTGTCAATATGTGGGAAGACCCCTAAGGAGCTGCAGAAAGCAGTAATTGAAAAGCTGAAAGAGCAGAGCAGACATTTCAGCTGCTGCTACCACACACACAAAAAAAATAGAATTTAGAGTTGATTCCCATCAAGTTAGCTGCCTTCTTGAAAAAAAACTATAATTTTCAAAAGAATGTAAAATCCAATGTCTATGGCATTTAAAGAACAATGTCTAGTGTACAATTTTAAAAATGACTGGACATGAAAGGAAATAGAAAAATAATCCTAGTCAAAAGAAAAACAATCAAAAGAAACTGACGCCACTGTGACTCAAATGTTGGCATTAGCAGACATGGACTTTAAGGCAACTTTTTATAACTATGTTCAAGGACTTAAAGGACAAGATGGTCATAATGAATTAAAAAATAGAGAAGCTGAGAAGAGAAATCAAAATGTTTTTTAAAAGAATCAAATTCTAGAACTGAAAAGTATATTCAAAATGAAAGTTTCCTAAATGGGCTTCACAGCAGATTGGAGAGAGTGAAGAAAGCTCAGTAAACTTGAAAATAGATCAGTAGACAGCATCTAATTTGAAGAAAAGAGAACATATATATTTTTTTAAATGAACAGAATCTCTATAATTTCAAGAGCAATAATATGGGGTTTCTAACATACGCATAATTAGAATCCCAGAAGGACAGGCGAGAGAATGAGAAAGAAAAAATGTTGAAGAAATAATGGCTGAAATTTTACTAAATTTGATGAAAATCATCAACTTAACAGATCAAAGAAGTTTAGTGAATCCCAAGCAAAATAAATACTACAAAGAAAAGCACACCACAGGACATCACAAACTATTGAAAACCAGATATAAAGAAAAATCTTTAAAGCCACCAGAGGAAAAAAGACATAGCCAAAGGAACTACAATGTTAAGAATGAATGCTAACTTCTAATAATCTATGAAATTCTGAAAAGAAAAAATGTCAGCCTTGTTTCAATTGTTTCAGAAACAATCTTTTAACCCCACTCCCCTCCCCATATGTCTGACTGCTTTGGCAGGGTGGCTTGGAGTACACTGGATGTGTGTGTGTGTGTGTGTGTGTGTGTGTGTGTTTAGTTCTATTCAATTTTATCACATGTATGTGTATATTTTGTTTTGTTTTTACTAATAGATGTTTGTTAGGCATAGTTTTGTGCTGAAGAATTTATAATCTGTTTAAGAAGACCAAGGAAACACATAAAAAAGTTAAAATATATGTTTATTGTTTTCTTATGGGATTGTTTTCTTTTTTTCCATTTGTTTAGTTTTTATTAAGATATAATTTACATGCAGTAAGAAGCACAAATTTTAAGTGAACAACCTGATCAATTTTTACTTATGTATTAATATATACCTATGTACTCATCACCAGATTAAAATGTAAAATATTTCCATCACCCTGGAAGGTACTCTAGTGTGTCTTCCCAGTCAGTACCCACGACCAGCAATAACCATTCATCTGACTTCTATAATATCACAGAGTTAATTTTACTGTTCTTATACTTCATATAAATGGAATCATACCATATGTGCTCTAGTGCTTGGTTTCTTTTGTTCAACATAACATCTGTGAATTTTAGCTATGTTATTGTTTGTATTTGTAATTCCTTCCTTTTTATTTTTGTGTGGTATTCCATTGTATATATATCATAATTTATCCATTCACCCACTGATGGATATTTGCATTATTTCCAGTTTAGAGCTATTATGAACATAGCTGCTGTGAATAATATTTTGTTTTCTTTTTTTGTAAGTATGTGAATATTATTGTATGTGTCTTTTGGTGAGCACATATAATCATTTCCACTAGATGTGGACTAGAAGTAGAAATATCAGGACATAGGACAGACAGACATGTTTAGCTTTAGTAGATATTGCTAAACAATTTTCCGAAGTGGTTAGACCAATTTACAGTCTTGTCAACAATGTATTTGAGTTCCCATTGCATCACATCCTTGTCAACACATGGTATTGTCAGTTTTTAAACTTGAGCTATTCTGGTGGATTTGTAGTGTTATCTCCTGGTGGTTTTAATTTACATCCCCTTGATGAGTAATGATGTACGTGTTGTGTCATCCAGCACCTGGCACGAACTGGGGCATATAGTAGGTACTCTGTGTTTGTTGGATTAGATTGAATCATCTCACTTCCTGCCCAGCTCTTCACCAGACTCCATCCTATCTCAGTTTTGCAGGGAGACCATGGGACAGATTTTCCCAGAAGTCAGAATGGGAAAGGGGGCAAGGGGATATTCCTATCCCCCCACCTTAAGGCTCTGGCTTTCAAATGGGAACATTATGTCTACACCTCTATTCCATATGTCCATGTCTTTATTCCACCTACAATTGGGCATTGTCCTAGAATTCTTCACAACTTTCCTATACAGTGAGATCACTCACTCAGGATTATCCCTATAATTTGGCTCCAAGAAGTAGAGTGGCTACCCAAGGCCATTAAAGATGGTAGCACAATATGATGAGAACTCAGGTCACCTGGCTGAATCTAACCCCACGGCTGATCTCCTACAATACAGAGTCCAAAGCAAGCTGCATTTTGATGCCTTCATTAGCTCCGGGCCCATCGTGTTTTAGGACAGTAGCCTGTTGCCAGGTTGGCAGATATGTGGAAAGCCTTTGCCTTGGGCCTTGGATGGGAAGGACTGCTTTTCATCCCTACCTAGATATTAATCACTTTGCAAACTGCCAGCCTGCTGCCAGCTGCATTCCTTGACGGCCCATGTTTTAATAAGGCATGAGCACTCCTGGCAGGCCGGAATACAATGTGTGGATTCACCAGACAGGATTACAGAAGGGGCTTTTCTTTGCTGCACTAGGGCTGGGGGTTTATGTGCATTTCTGCTTCGACACAGCATCTCCAAGGAGGTTTTCACTTTCTAAGAAGGATGCTACCCACTGAGCTATTCAGAGTGAGTAAATGAGAAAATGGGTTAATAAAATACATGCTAGAGAAAAAGAAAATAAGATTAGGGGCTGATGTTTGGGCTGAGTGCTTCTCTGAGCCCCGGGAAAAATAGAACAAGATGATTATTTTTTTTCTTTTCGGCCTAAAGGACATCATGCCCTGAACATCACCACTAATCCAATTTTCCTGTTCTAACAAGTATTTTATCAACTATTTTATCAAGTATTTTTAAAAGTTCAATTCTTATACTGACTAGCTACTAGTTCCACTTTATAAATATATTTTCAATTTCTTTGGCAGAACATGACACACAATGCTTATTTGTCCTGACCTGGGGGTAGGGGTGTGTTCAATGTCATGTTTCTATAATAAGCACAATTTTGGGGTTTCTCACTTTTAATGACCCAAGCACCTATGAGTTCTTGCTTAAGCAGATACATTGGAGCCCGATCAAGAGTCCCTGGGGTAGAGTGGGTGTTAGAAGTCAGCAGCTAGCCCTGAATGCCTGGCCCTTTCCCAGGCTGATTAGAGTTGACCTTGTTTGGTGAACAGACAATAATAATTTTTCTCCTTAACCAAAGGAGGGGGAAGGGAAGACACAGGGAAGCTAAGAACTGAGAGTTTCATCAGTTAAGACTCTTTCCCAAACTTTCAAGCTGAAAAGGTTTTTGAAGAGTTTCAAGTATGTTTTTGCAAGACATTAAAAAAAGAAGAAGAAAGGTTAAATATAAAAATTGAAGTTTGGCAGGCAGTATTCCCTGAACTCAATGCATTGCTTGTGGTATTTTGAAAAAAGAAAAGAATTTTGCTTTGAAAATGTCATACTCCAAAGAAGTTTTTGGAAGTTATTTCTAGGGGAGTTGACTCCTATTTAGTTGAATGGATGATTTGACTGTTCCTTTAAAGATATTTCAAACTGTTCCAGACAGTCTCTCTGTTTTTGAACAACAGAAGACCTACCCTACACAACAGGCCCAGTAAAACAGGATAGGAGAGTAGACATTTGCATTTCAGTGGAGAAGTAATAATTACAAAAATGTTAAGATGTTAAGGCTCCTGCCGCATAACCTTCTGCAAAGGTGTGGAAACATGGTGCCACTCGTCAGCTCCCAGAAAAAGCCCCTGATGTTAGGCCATCGGGTGCCTGTCAGAAGCCCCACAAAGGCGAGGAACATCAGGGAGGAGTTGCCACTGTGCCATCAGCGTGGCTGTTTTAGAAAAAGAACTCTGCAACTCTTTATTCTTCCACCTCAAATAGCCCGGCTTCCTCCTTCCCTTTGGGAGATGCTTGGAGAAGGATGGATGTGCTGTCATGTATCCGCCTTGTTTCCCGCACGTCAGGGGACAGGCATGGCATCAAGGCCTCAGTGCTCTGGCAGTTCTAATAAGGAGCCTGCCAGAAATGGATGGCACCAACAGTGGCGAGGCGCTCGGGAGGGAGGGAACAGGCTTTTGATAGGGGGAGAAAACATCTGCGTGTGAAGAGAGATGATGTGGCAGAACATGATCATGACAGACAGTGAGAAAATGTGTTGCCACTCTTTAGCAGCGCAGTGTTTGTGCAGAGCAATAGCAATTACCTCTTCTTTCCCACGTGGATCGTAATACTGAGAGCACTTTTGCTGAAAGAGACTTTGGAGATGATCTAGTCCCACTCCCTCACTTTACTGCAGAAGAAACTAATTGAAAGAGAATGTAAACAGCTTGGCCAAGGTCACCCAGCTAGCTAGGGATAAGAAGTATTGCTGTGCTGCCCAGGTGACTGTGACACAAGAAGAGCACTAGGACGGATGTGGCACTGGAGTACCCACCTTGCTCTGCTGTAACAGGGCCTCAGTCCTTAGCACAGTGCCCAACACTGATTGTTATCAGAAACAAGTAAACCGACAACCTCCTCAGACTATCTGCACAGTCACGTCTCCCAAGAGCAAAGACCAAGGCAAAAGCGTGAAATGCGTGGGTCGCAGCAAAGATCTCTATAAAGTGAATCCTGTTTTCCCCTTGACTTCCACTGCAAGCCTGGAGTTACTGTCTCCTGGTGGGCGAGGGAAACCTCTCTGATTGATTAGTTCAGTCATCAGAGCACGCATCAAGGCCATGGTTTTGAATCCCTCTCGGCACATCCGTGTTCCATGTGCCATCGTTAGAGGGATCATGCCCTAGTCAGCCATTTGACATGTTTGTGATGGGGCATGGAGCTCAAACGGGACAGCTGGGGCAGATGGAGGCAGAGTCATCACAACTGCTGGACAAGCAGAGCCACTCCTTGGGGTCAGATTCCTGTGGGGAGGAAGGTCTGTGGCATAGAGAATGTGCTCCGTCGGCCAGGGGTGGCGCTGCCAGCAATTTGAGAACTTGGCAGCATTTGACTCTTCCTAAGTTGAAATGCCTCCTTCACCTTGATCTCTTCTGTTGATTCTCCAGCCAAGGATCCTCCAACTCTGAACTTCCTTCTTTTCTTCTTCCTTTGGGCTAACAGCTGGCAATGTCTAATAGAATCGGGTTGCATTTCCACGCTTTACCAGTAGGTGCCCCTATTCAACACATCATGGACTTCAACTTGTACCTGAAGCTTGACACTTTCGTTCAATAAAACTGATCGATGTTCAGTTTTATCAATCCTAGAAGATTATGATTTTGTAAAGCAAAGTCTTCTGTAGTTCTCGTTCTCCCACCTTCTTCTGACCAACAGCAGTTCTTTAACGATCCATAACAGCAACCACCACCATGTGTCAGTGCCCATCATCTTCCTGGCAGGGTGCTAGACCCTGAGGACACAAAGTGAGCTGCAGTCCCTACCCTCATAAAGCTCACAGTCTTGGAGGCTAAATGAAATGAATTCTTACATCGGATCGGATTATTTTGTCCACACAGAAGAAAAATAATAATAGAGTGTACCGAATGCCTACAGTGTGCCAAAGATAGCCCGCCACCTCGAATAATCCCAACAGTTCCATGAGACAGGAGTTCTTCTCCCATCTTACAGGCTAGGAAATTCAGGTATGGATGGGTTGGGTGACTTGTCCCAGGAAGTGAGGTACTGACTCAGGGTACACCTAGGCTGTAGTGTGACTTACAGGGGGTGGGGGCACCTTAAGTTCATCCTTCCTCGAGAGTGCAAAGCATTCTGGAGTAGCCCTGCTCCCAGCAGAAGGGTCTCCCCTACTCACATTCCCGTGCACCCCGCCTGCCTACTGCTCGAGACTGGAAGGGAAGCCATGCATCCTTTGAGTGCTGACCTGGGGTCCGTTTCTGCTTTGAGGCCAGGGACTGGTGGCAGCTTATTAAAAAGAATATCCCTGGCTTTGGGCCCTCTCCTGCCTCCAGCAAAGCCACCTTTAATAGGAGCCTGTTCCTGACACCTACTCTCATCACATATGAAGCCTTCCTCTCTGAAAACAACATGAAAGGAAAGCCTTTTACTTGGTTCCTAAAGTAAGACTTCTCTCTGTGGCTGCAGCTTCTTTCGGAGAAGCCTCTGGGTAAATTGGGGTTTAGCTTCACTTGGCAATTAACATCCATTTTCTCTTGCTGCAGAAATGTTTGTCACATCGACCGACCAACCAACAAAAACCCCCAAGATGTAAAGGGGAAATATTGGCATACCCCAAAGGGAAATACGGATAAGTGATGCTCAGGAATGGAGCCAGTCTCGGTCCCCAGCTCCCCCAAAGCTGTCATGCTCGCCCAGCGGGACTCCCGGGGCCTCAGTGCCAGCCTAGAGCCCTCTGCCTGGCCGTCTTTAATGCTCAGCGTAATTACATATCAGAAGCCAGGATGAGACTTTCCCAAAACCAGTAATTAAAAGTAGACTTCATTTCATATCTGCCTTTTGTGTGGAGAGAAACAGTTTCAAAAGTATTTTAGAATAACCCATTTAAATCTCTAAAAAAATTCCCGGGCCCTCCATAACAGTTTCTTTCCCCTCCTACTGGAAACGTCCCCAACCCTGTTACTTTCCAGTGTGCAAAGATTAGAAAACCACTAGAAAATGGAAAATCCTGAAGTGAGGCGAGATTACAACTATTCCTAATGTGGGCCGATTCAGGCTTACCGTGCTTTTTAAATCTTTTATTTCTTCACAGTGGAAATGTTTAAGCAGTTGTAGTTTGGGCAGAAAAGCAAAGGAATCCCTCTAGTTCA
Organism: Mirza zaza; assembly: GCA_008750895.1. Lineage (NCBI taxonomy): Eukaryota > Metazoa > Chordata > Mammalia > Primates > Cheirogaleidae > Mirza > Mirza zaza. The sequence goes on from VSMD01000370.1 coordinate 21,838, forward strand.
AGTAGAAGTTCCTCTAGGGTCTGCATAAACCGTATTATAAAGCAGCTTTTATGTATCTAGAATAATTACACTTGATTTGAAGATGTTTGTTTTTTGTTCAGCTAACTTGAGCATTGGCTTTAATCAGGACCAGATGCATTGTAGCATCCTGGACAGCCCAGCACCTTCTGTTCATGTATGAATGTCTGTGTCTACATGTATGCACTGTGTGCATGTATGTGTAATGCATGTGCATCGTCACACATGCATCATCACGGCCAGGGACATCTACCACCGGACAGCCCAAGCACCCTAAATTCCTGTGACTTCTCATTGGCTGGGCTGGGGTCACGTGGCTCTCTCAACTGAGAAGTCACCACTCATGCTCACCTTCTAACCCTCATCCCCCAAAACAGAATGGTCCGAGCCCCATGGCTCATTTTGAGTGACAACACCCACATCTGTGACCCCTCTGTTTCCTTTAAATCCAAGAAATGGAAGAGTGACCTAAAAGAAATGAGGGTTGAGTCTTTAAAGGATTACTCTCTCCAAGAAAAAGTTCACTCCCTGGGAGAAAAGAGCCCTAGGCCTTTGGAGAAAGTATGAGAAACATTTTGATCTATTCACATAAACCACTCTACTTTTCAAAACCTGCTGCCTTTTTTTTCCCAGAGTGCTAGCTGAGTGTGTATATAAATAAGAGTAAAGAAATAAAAACCCAAGTCAGGGGCATTTTGAAATAAAAACCCATAGACTCATTTCAAATCGAATCCTAAGCATCCAAGTTGGGGTCTCAAAGCAGTTTGTCCTTCTTCCCAGCGCTGGCAGGAGAGCCTGACTCCTTATGCC
>VSMD01000372.1:0-158063 GCA_008750895.1 Mirza zaza
CTGACTCTCCCTCATGGTTGTTTATTTCCTCCGAGTTCTATCGCTGTGAACCGCAAGCTTGGCGTTCAGTGAGAATTCTCCTGGGACAGCCCCTCACTCCTGGGACAATGGCACAGCTCTCAAGAGGGATGTGGCATCCGCCTGTGTTAGGTGCCTCCAGGTGGCCCTCAGCCACCTTTTATGTTGGAGCTTGCAGGCAGGTAACACAAATTTGAATCCCACAATTCAGACAAATGCAGGCCTGTTTGGTTATCAATTCTTAGGAAGATTTTTTTTTTTCCCACCTGCAGCTCAGCTCAAAACAGACTTTGTTTCTACCTCCCTGAACACCATGTGGATTGTATGTTTTTTTAATCTAACGTTCACTGATTTGTACTTCAGTAAAAATCAAAGCCCACTTTAGCTAGAAGTTTTAATCAGTTCGCTGCCTTGAGAGGCCCAAGGCCTCCTTTCCTATCCTGCTTGGACATTGGAACCTAACCCTAGTGGCCACCCAGTTGGCAGTGTCCCTCTGCTGACACAGGACTGGACAGAGGCATCTCCAACTCTCCCCGCTGGGGTTCTTCATTCTCTCTTCCTTTCCAGGCCCAAGGATTGCCTGGCTTTCCCGCTAGTTCAGCTATACACTTAAAATAATGTCGGTTAAATTTTATCCAGCATTTCTAGGTGCTTTACAGCTAGGGAACTTTCAGACTATCTGGTCCACACCAGCGCCAGAAATCTAGGTCTGCCTCTGCAATTTACAAAACAGACTGGAACCCAGAGAAGGAAAGTGAGCTGCCTGGGGTCACACAGCACGTCTGAGGCAGACCCAGGCCTGCTACCCAGTTAACTTCTCTCTCCTGCAGAGGACAAGGAAAGATGTGCCTCGGTCGTGAGTCTTTGCTGGGCCCCAGCCCTCCCCACCACGCCAGGAGCCTGCCAGTGAAGGTGGTAGGGAGAGGGGCACAGGTTTTGCCCCCCGTGGTTTGGACCGGGGCTGCAGATAAGGGGCACCCGGAGCGCGCAGGAAAGGAAGGTGGCGCGCGGGCAGGGGAGGCTGGCGCACTCACGCTTCCTGGGGCCCAGCTGCAGCTCGTCCACGCGGTACACAGACAGCCGGCCCACGGCCCCGCACACGGAGCCCTTCTCGCCCTTGCACTCCAGGTTGCACGCCTCGGGCCTGACGCTGATCGCCGGGAGCCGGTTCCCGCAGTAGCACTCTGCACCCGCCTCCAGGCCAGCGTAGACATAGGACCTGCAGGGAGACAAGGCCTGGGTGAGTCCGGGGGCTCGGCCCAGAGCGAGCGCGGCACTCACAACTGCAGGGTGGTCTGGGTCAGGCAGTGGCAGCTGGGTCTGGGGTCGGGATAAAGGCGGCGGGACTGGGAGCTGGGTGAGGTCTGGGTGAGGAGGCAGCAGCCACAGCCGTCAGCCTCCAGCCAGACTTAACCGTCACAGGGCCGAGCCCGGGCAATTGTTTTTCTTTTGTGATAAACGAACCAGCCCATGGGCCTCTCTCGTCAGACCTGAGCTTTGCCCAGAGGGTGCCATCCCTGGTTACAGGTCACACTGGCTCTGAATGAGTGGTGTGCTGACATACCGGTTCTCAGCATGGGACGGGGACAGCCCTGATTTGTAGCATTTGCCCATGTCTGCGGTGTAAATACTCCCACTGTAGATGGTTTCAAGCCACCTATGGTTTGCAATGAGCTCACGACAACCCTAAAAAATGTAACCATTTGCCCTTGTCAGCCAGCACGAGCTCCAGCCGCACACCCCATGCCTGGCAGAGGCTGCCACATGTCACATCTTGTTCCAGTGCAGGGGGACCCATCTCCGCAGCCACTTCTTTACCTACTTTCACCTAGTTGTTAACACCGCAGGTGAATTGGAAACAGAACCTATAACGTACCACCCAGGACTGTAACTGTAGAAAGTGGTCCACGTTTCCAAACTCCCTTCTCGGTGGCTCTAGATGCAAAAAGCCCAGGCTGAAAGCCCCAGACACAAGCTTCTAGTCCCTGTCTGGCCACTAGGAAGGGGGACCCTGAGCATCACTTAATATCTCCACATCTTAGCTTCTTCCCTGACGGCTTGGAGACAAAAATGAGACTGTGTCGCCCTGAATGTTGGCTTTATCTAGACCATAATGTTCCATCAAGTAAGGGCCTTGTCCTTTCCTTCTCTGGCCTCGGCTTCAACACCTGTAAAATGGGGACAGTTAACTGCTACCCAGCAGGGCGTGTGAGGATTTACATGACAAAACAACGTCAAAAGAACCCAAAGTGACAGAAATCAAAGCAGAGTCCGGTCTGCGACTCTGTTTTGTCATCTCTCTCACACGCACGTGTGTGCTCATGCACAAACACAGTCAACTGTGACTGCCTGGGCATTAGGGACCATTCCCTGGCACATGACAAGTGTCAGGTAACTACTGGGTGAGCTGGCAGTATCAGAAAAAGCAAATCTTGTTATAAACACAAGATAGAAATATGTTTCCTAACAGGGCTGAAAAGGTCCTCGGAGAAATCTAAGTTAAAGGTCTTTAATGTATTGGAAACATATGAGTAAACCGAGGCCCAGGGAAGGGAAAGAATGCACCAAAGTCACGCAGCAAGTCCCTGGTATAGCTGGACCAGAAGCCGCGTCTCCTGACACCGGCCTGGTGCCCGGGCCACCTGCCAACGAATGTTTTTCCTTCTGGACAACTGGGATCTGATCAATGAGGTCTAATTACGCTGTGACAGCCAACTGGCAGCCAGGTGCCACCTCCTTCTGGGACTGTCTCCCGACCTTACTCAGCAGGGTCAACCGGCCGGGGCCCCAGCACCCACCGCTCGGCACACGCGTCCTGGCAGTGGGAGACGGTCATCTTCCTCAAGTCGTAAAACACAGCCCCCTTCAGAGTCCTCTCCTGGCCATCGTCGCTGAAGCACCCAACGTACGTGCCTGCAGGGAAGGACGCAAGGCCGAGGTCAGAGTTCCGGGAGACAGAGGGAGGGGGCCCAGTCGTGGAAAAGGCAGGGGACTCTTTCCCGTCCTGGCCAAGGCCCCTCGCAGAGAAGCCCAGGGGATGAGGGCCGTGGTCCAACCTTCCCTTCAGTGCTGGGCCTCCCTCTTGCTCATTTCCTGCCCCTTTTCACAGCTAATGAACCACCGTCCACTTGGACAGCCCTGCCTGGCGTCAGCCTGACCACCTCTTTCTTCCACCACCCCCAGCGCACAAGTTCGGATGGCTCAATTACCCCCCGTGGACTCCAGCCCTCCCTGGCTCATGTCCTTAGAGACAGATTCTTCGGACTCCTCGTGGGCCGGCGGGAACACATTACTTAGGGCAAGTCTGCTTTTAGCTAATTTGAGGAAGATCTTTCAAACAGGGAGAACTATTCCAAGAAAAATATTTGCTGTCCCAGGAGGGATTAAGTCCCCATTGCTGGAGCGTGTGCACAATATCTGCGAGTGTAAGAGAGGTGTCCCGTGCAGGAATCGACAGGACCTAGTGACCGTGGAGGCCCCTCCAGGCTAGTTACCTCGGGCACATCCCTGGAAGGGGACACTGGGGGACGCCACTCTAGGAAGCAGAGGCAGTGCAAACCCAACCAAGCATGCGCCAGTGGGGGTCTGTAACAGCCCTGCCTTGCCCCGAGGGAGGGAGACACGTCCCAGAGATGCACGGAGGAGCTCGGGGAACACGGGCACAGCGCAGATGCGGCATCAGGCATGTAAATGTCACGCACACCAGTGTTTTGAAGGAGCGGCATGTCGGGAATTTGCAAACACGCCGCCGCACAGTCCCCAAGCTGTGAAAGCACACTCACAATAGCTGTGCCGAGGTCTGGATTGGGCACCTGTGATGAAGGCACATCTCCGAGGGGCTGTCTGCATCGGCTCCTCGGTGTCACCTGTGGAGCGTGCCGCAGCCCCTGGAGAAATCAGGACTTCTCTGGGCAGCGCCGTGAGGGCAAGGAGGCTCATCTTTACTCCTGCTGAGCGTCCGGCCCACGGCAACAGCTCGGGCCACCTGGGTCTGCCGAGCATTCACTGCTGGGGCCCAGATCACAGAGTGACTTTTCTGTCTGTGAACACTACGTGTAATTCCACCTCTGACCTCAGCTAAGTCACGTCCACTGTCTGTGCCTTAGTTTCCTCAGCTGTCAAATGGGCACATGCCCACCCTCCTCCCTGCCTCACTGTGCTCAAAGTCATTTCTCTCATCCCACATTTGGACCTGCCCCTGCTCTCCACAAGGCCACCCTCTGCTTCTTACCCATCCTTGGAGGCTTTGATCTCTGAGCCTGACCACGTCACCTGGCCAGGGCCTCCCCTTTCTCTAGATTCTTATGTGTTGTGCCTGCAAAACGTGTGTGTGTTGGCTGGATCCTTGTCATCAACTGTTGTTTAATACCTTGTGTATCTGTGTGTCCTGTCTCTGCCAGGAGGGGATGGTCTGATGGATGCACCAAGGTGCAAACCCCAAGGCCCGAGTTTAAGAAAGGCAGAGCGGAGGCCGGCCAAGATGGCAGGAGACTGGATTTCCCACCACACCAAGACCCAAGGGACCCAGAGACCCTCAGATCAGAGAACACCTGGGGTGAGGGGGGAGCAACGGCCACCTTCTTCGACGTCTGCTAAAGAGCCAGGCCCCCTGCCAGGCTCTGAGCCTCTTGAGGCCACCTTCCCCCGGGGTGCCCATCAGCACACGTGACCCCACGGGTGTGCTGTCCACAGGCACGGGCTACACCCGTCTGCTGAGCACTGCTGCTCCGATACCCAGCCTCGTAAGCTGGCCTCCCCTCTGTCGGGCTCAGGCCCACCATGGCCAGCATGGACCGCGGCAGGAAGCTCCCGCCCAGGTCACTCTGCTGCCTACTTAGTAAAAGAACACTCATATTTGAGAAATTTCTGATGTGTTGCTCAGCAAAGAAGAAATTCCATTCTAGCTTTCAATTAAACATCGAAAGCACAAGCTCAGGGACTGGTAAACATTCATCACCGTAGACGGGAAATTAGCCCCGAGGTTCTAAAGGTGTCCGAGCTTAAGACCTTCTAAGGCTGACACTGGGAGGTACCCATGTCTGGGGCAGTGGATGGAAACAGCCGTTGAGAACAGGCTGACTCGGGTTCAAATCCTGTCTCCACCACTAAATGAATGTGCTGCCTCTCTGAGCCTCTGCTTTCGCATCTGTAAAATGGGTATATGGTACCAATTCCACGAGGGTATTTGTAGGAATTCCATAAGATAATACACGTAAAATGCCTAATGCAAGGCTTGGCATGTAGTAAGTACTCAGTAGTGACTGCTTTTATTGTTAATGCATTGTTATTAATAACAAACATTTTTAAATTACTTTACTTCCCTGAAACTCAAATTCTTCATCATTAAAATGGTGATAGCACCACTCACATCATAAACCGTTTGAAGATTAAATTAAATGAGATAACAGATGTACATCGATACAAAACAATGCTTGGCCCGTAACAGATGTTCGAGTAAGTAACAGCTATTATTATTCTGATCCTACACTCTAACCTGGGACGTGTGATGGATGGATCAGTAAATATTAGCTGAATAACTAGCACATTAATAAAAGAGAGAGGAAGAATGGTCTCAAGCAGTCAGGCTCCAGTTCTTCTGAAAACAAGGAGTGGCTGCCCCGTGACCAGCTGGCCATTCGATGGCACTGACCAGAGTGGACAGGAAGCCCATGCATGGCCAGCCCCATCTCAGTGTGTGGCAAGGGCCTGAGTCACAGATGGCCCCTCCAATAGGGAGGAGGAGGTGAGCTCTTTTATCTGGAGACAGAATGAATGGCTTTCCTAACTCCCTGACAGAGGCGAGAATGTGCAGGGAAGAAAGAACTTCCGAGGGGTACGCTGGGACGCATTCTGAGGCGGATTTATGACTTTCGGCTGAAATGGAGGCATGGCATTATTGTCTGTGACTCTGCATCTGTTCATTTGCACATCAAAATGGACATGCCGTGAGGCTATTAACAATGGCTTTGAAGATATCGGAATGTCTTTGGAAATTACTATCAATAAAAAACAAACTGGCTATGGAGAAGTTACTGTTTTTCCCCTAGTAAACTTACTGACATTTTATTCCATTATGGATGTTGTCCAAGGTATAATGAAATGCTCGGTGATTGATGGGGCCTCCTGCAGTTTCCACGCTTTGCAGGATCCCCTTTCAGGAGGATGGCGGGCTGCCCGGCCACAAAGAGACGCCTGCTTTGTCTGCAACCCCGGCAGCTGGCCCGAGGGCTGAGCTGTGGGCTACTCTCCGCCAGCAAGGCCCGCCTGGCCAGGCAGGACCCCCGGAGCCCCAGGAGGGGAAGGGGCCCCCAGAGAGGTTTCAGGCCAGCACTTGCCTTCTTCTGTTCTCTGGCGACCTCCAGCCCTGAGACCACACGACCCCCTCCCCAACCCCCCCCCCCCCGACTTGGTTTGCATATTGTGCACGGACAGCAAATTCTTCCTTAAATCCTGGGGCACAAAATATCTAACAATCTATGGGGGGCGTTGACCATTCAGAATTCCACCATTCAGCACTGGAATCATGTTAACCCTTTCCTTGCTGGGTTATGGGGAGGTGTGGGGGTCACTGGGGAGGCAAAGCATAGAGGGCAGCCCAGGGGACCAGGGCAGTGACCGTTTATCAACAGTCATGGAGGTATTTCAATATTTTAACAACTGTTAAGATCATACTGGCTTATAAAGTTGGATATCAGTCCTGCTGACATCTAACCATAATCTCTCTGGCTTTTACTAGAGCGCCTTCCATTAGTTCTTTAGGTCACTGGGGGTAACTTACAGTAAAGAGGTGCCCACTGGTTCTCTTAGACATAAGTACTGCACACCCAGGGCTGTAGCTGGGTCACCCTGAGTCCTCCCCTCTGCTGGTCACGCCCCTTGCACATGCCTCTAGCACATCTCAGTCGTGCTTTGCAGGAGTCACTGGGGTGCATATGTCTGATTCCACCACCAGACCGAGCTCCTCAAGAGCACAGTGAAGAGCACACAAGGAGACTCATGCAGTGGATCTTTAGTCAGTGTGGGATGATAGAAATGAAGAAAGTAATTGAGGCAGGTGAATTTACCCAAGGCCACAGGGCCAGCAAAACTGGCCGTAGCAAGATAGGAATCCATGCCTGTTTTCAAAACTTGTGCTCTTTATATGGCCTCCCCTCAAGAAATCCATGTTGACTTTCATTAGCCATTTACACTTTAGTCTAAATAAGTGGCACTGGTGGAACCTTCACAGAGAGCCAGTTTCTTGGTGTGTTGGGGAGAGTTTGCAGAAATCATACCTGTGCAAAACGAGCTGCAGCATCAGTTCCTCATTTCTCCCTTTCCCCATGAAAGCCTCCCTGAGGAATCCTACGGCAAGGGCTATGACCTAGATGGTTTCTAAATAAACTTCCTTCCAGGGAGACAAGAGCCCACAGCCCTCCAGTCTTCTTTTTACCGGGCTACCAGTCATCCTCTTAAGGTAAGGACAGCTTGGGCTCCTTTCTCTTCCCTGGAACCTTCTCGTCAAGCTCAGAATAAAGGTAAACTCCCAGGCCTGGCACTCGTGGCCCTGCCCCACCCAGGCCCTGACACCCTCTTGCCTCATCTCCTTTCACGTTCTGCCACTGGGTACTCCACGCTCCAACCACACGTATCACAGTCGAGAGAGCAGTTCCTCTCGTGACTCAGGGTCCAGGGCCGAGCACGGTGGCGACAGGGAAGCTGACTGAGCTCAATCACCACCCAACAACTTCCACACTTCCTGGGTGCTCACCGAGCGCCAGTCACATTTGCTGGCCCTGCACAAAGAGTCTGCATAATTCCCTGCAAAAAGCTCCAACCCGGAGCCAGATGTCCCCATGCTGGAATCCAGCAGTGTGACTCCAGTGGATGCTGTCCTGTCCCTGTCCCCCCAGGCCTGCCACTTCCAGCTTGCACCCTGCGACGTGCGTTCTACTCCAGCTCCGAGTCCCCCGCTGGATTAAGCTCTGGTGGCCCGGTGGTAACCTGCTCAATCACGTACCTTTCGTGGCTGTCCTCCTCTCCATCTCATTTCTCACGCCCCAACCAGGGTCCCCTGGAATCACATCCCAGATACACTTAGTGCACTTGAGTCTTCCTTTCGGGGTTTGCTTCCAGGGAACTCAAGCTAAGACAATGAGCTGGGAGATTTATTTAACTTCTCTGTGCCTCAGTTTCTTCACCTGTAAAACTGGGACATACTAATACCTGCAAGTAGTAGACGCACAGGTGCATAGTCAATGCTACATGAGTTAACCACTCTTAGTAAGTTAACACTAGGTGCCAGTTAGAGTGCCCAGTAATACACCAGGTGCTCTATCCTAGCGGTTCTCAGCGTCAGCGAGCACCCAAAGCCCCTGCAGAGGGATTCAAAACAGGCTGCAGGCCCCACCCCAGAGCACCTGAGGAGGTTCCAGAAGAACCTGGGAATCTGCGCTGATAACCGGTTCCCGCACTGACGCTGATACCGCTGGTCGGGCGCCCACTCTGCGAACCGCTGCTCTAGGTCACCACGCTTACTCCTCACGGTAACCCTGGGTGGGCGTCTCTACCTCCACTGCAGAGGGACCCAGGGAAGCTAAGTGACACGTCCAAGGTCACCCAACAGGGTGGTGGCTGAGTCAAGACTCAAGGCGAGGCCTGTCTACACCCACTGCCGGAGCTCTGAGCGACCGGCTCACACATCTCGGCCGGGAGCCACGTGGAATTCCAGCAGGTGCGTGAGCAAAGGGCCCTCCCCACCTCCTGCAGAGGCGCGAGGAAGAAACAGCCTGCGGAGGCCACGGCCCTGCAGAGCCTCCTTCTCCTGCAGCTGCAGGGCCACAGAGCACGGGGACACCGACGCGTGACCCCGAGCAGGGCGCGTGGGAGCGGCTCCCGGACGCGCAGCGGACACCTACCTCGGGTGGCCAGCCTGGGGGGAGCCTGGAGGACCATGGCGGCTGGCCCCGGCGGGTCGGTCATGAAGTGGTGGAGCCAGCGGCGCCGCAGCTGGCGCAGCTCCGTGTTGCGGCTGCGGAGCCAGCGGGGGCCGGGCCTGGTCCGGGCCAGGGGGCCGCGCAGCACGTCCACACCGAGCAGCACCTCCGGGCTGACGCGGGCGTCGCGCAGGGCCCTGCTGTCCAGCAAGCCCACGCCCAGCGCCACGGCGGCCACCGGCAAGGCCTGCAGGGGGCCGGGCGCCCGGGGGCCCTGGGGGAGGGCCACTCGGGCCCGCTGCAGCAGCAGCAGGCTGCCGGTCATCAGGTAGGCGGCCGTGAGGAAGAACAGCAGGAACTGCGTTCGGCGGAGAAACTTCTGGAGTCGGAAGAAAGGTTTGGCCATGCCCCTGGGCGGCGGGGCTCCCAGGTGGAGCCCGGGGATGGCTCCTAACGCCCGGGTCTGGGGGAGGCCGGGGCCTCCGGAGCTGTCACCCCCGCATGCTGAATCCTGGCCCCTGCCGAGGTTCTCCCGGGGTTGCTGCTCCTGCTCGGCTGCCAGCGGTGTCCGCGCCCACCATCACTCATCGCCAGCAGCCCCCGGGCCCTGCAGCTGCAGCCTCTACCCGGGGGTCACAGGCTTCTCCATCCCGGGGCTTTCCCGCCCCTCATCTCCGGCTCAGAAATCTGGAAAGGCGGAGAAAGAGCACGTAGATTTAATGGGAGGGTCCACCACCCCTCCCCAGGACACCCCCAACCCCTGCTGGATCTGCCAAAGGGGCTAGGTTTGCAGCTGTGCTGTGGAAGCACTGGACGGAGCTGGGTGTTCGAATCCCAGATCTGCGATGGGCAGGCTGCATGACATGGGCAGGGTGCTTCGCCTCGCTGGGCCTCGGCTTCCTAATCTGTAAAATGGGGCTAACAGCCCTCCCGTGAGTAGCAATGAGGATCCGGTGATGACAGCAATAGAAACGAGGAGGGTAGAGAGGGTCTGTACTGAGTCCCTACTATGTGCCAGGCTCTCAGCTGAACACTGTTCGTAGCATGTCATTTAACTCTCACGCCAACCAAAACAGTAGAAAATATAATATCGCTTTTTTACAGCGGAGGATACCGTGGCAGGAGGAGGCATATTAATTTTCCCCAAGTCACGCAGGTGGCAAACAGAAGAGCCAAGGTTTTGACCAGTCTGCATTCAGAGACCGTACTCCCACCTACGACATGGCCCAGCCTGTGATGAGACGCCACCCCACGTACGTGCACCTAAGCCCAGGCAGGAGTATACAGCCGGTGCTCCATACATGCACGCAATCAGCTAAATCCCAGGGTGCACTGGGACGGCGAGCCGCGTTTTGGAAGCAGCTTCTGCAGAGGGTGGCCTCTGGCTTTCACACAGGAGGGGGACGAGGAAGGCGGGGGCTCGCGTGGTCTTCCCAGGCCCCCTGGACCCGAGCAACAGGCGGCGCCTGGGCCGTGCACCTGCACACGGAGGCTGGTGCGGAGAAGGCGGAAGGTGCCCAGAGCGGCCTCCCACGGGGCCCCCCATTCCCCAGGACTCAGCTCTCCCTCTGGGCTTCGGCTCCCACTGGCGGCGCCTGCCGAGTGCGCTGTGAGGGTTGGCAGAGGGCTCTGCAGCTGCCGCGAGCCAGGCTGCTGAGCGAGGGGAGCCCTGAGCACAAGGGCAGGCTTGTCCCAGAAGAAAAAGACCCCTAGAAGCGTGACTAAGCCACTGCCCATAACTAACTTGGCCTGGGACCCCCGCCAGGCCTGTGTGGCCGCTCAATGGCCGCTCTGTGTGCCGGGGACAGACAGCCGGGTGTGAGCGGAAAGACAATGTTTGGGCTCCGGGGGTCTGGCATCGCAGGCCCCAGGGAGGTTGGAGAGGCTTGTGACAAAGATCCAAAGCGGTCCAGACCAGCATGACCCTCTCTGATTAAATGCTGAGGGCTCCGGGTTCTGAGGTCTTCAGGGAGGGCAGAGATCTGGAAATACGGGACACCCCTGGTCATTTAGGCTGCTCTGGGGGTGGCAGGCTCGGTAATTAGCAAATGAAGGTGGAATAAAACTCCCGTCGGGAAGCCATTTCAGACCCGTCTCCAGAGCTTTTATCTTCTAAGCTGCTGTGTCTGCCACCAACACCCCCCCCGCCATCCCCCTGGACCCAGCCTCAATGGATTTGTAAAATCACAGAGAAAATCCCAAGAAATCCTGGCTGATCTCTCTGGCTGCAGCTCTGGACACTCCAATCCACCTTCCAGAAGGCTACCAGGGTGATCCTCCTAACACGCAAATCTGATCATGGCGCTCCCCTGCTTAAAATCCCTTTCTATAGCTCCCCTCGGCTATTGGGATAATTCCAAGCTCCTTAGCGTGTACATGTAAGGCCCTTTCATGATCCAGCCTCATCTCTCGCCAGGCCCCCGCCTTCAGCTTCCCCATGTCACACATGCACACGCACACTCTCCACGTTCCCGTAGAGCCACCTGTATCTCAGCACATCTGCCTCAGTGCCTTTGCACGTGCTACCTTTTATGCCTTTTCCTCCCTCTTCACTTGGCAAATCCCGGTGTATCCTCCAAAGCTCAGCTCAGGTGTCAGCGCCTCCTCCAAGAAGCTCTCCCTGCCCACCAGCCACAAGCTGGTGAAGATTCCTCAGTCTTCCCACAGCACGTGCTGGCCCATTCCCAGTACTCACCATCCTGGGCTGATCTGAACCGTCCATCCACTTGCTGGCCGTCCCTGAGGGCTACAGGCCACTGTGACCTCCTCAAGGCTACAGGCCACACCCGATTCATTTCCTAACTCCGGCCCCAGCAGGAGGCCTGGCACAGTGAGGAGCCTCGGCAATCTTTGCTCCCCAACACATTTTCCAAAATGAACAAGAGGATAAATAAACGGATCGGCAAATCCTGAGATCAGAAACCTGCTCCTGGGTGTCAGGGAAGTGAAACCTCACACTCTGCCCACCCACAGCTGTGGATGAGCCTAAAAGGCGGGAAAGACGGAGCAGTGCGTGGGCCCCGGGCAGTCAGAGGATGCAGCTGAACAGAGTCGAGGGCTTTCAGATGCAGGGAAGTCAGCAAGAGCGCCCGGGCTTTACGTGCTATCCTTTCTCTGTTGTAATTCTACAAAGAGGGGCTTCCAGAGGTCTGCTCAAAAAGGGGTTCTGGTTACAGGGTTGGGATCTTATCAGTGAAAAATCCTATATGACTAAAATAAAATGAGAGAGGGTACTCTCTCACACTCAATAGTTCAGAATCTTGAAGGCAGGATGTGGTGTGAATTCCACATACATGTTATAGGGAGGATCTGGACACACGATGCATGTCAGGGAGTGGGGGAGTGGTCAGGGCTATTTCGTCAGGATTCAACCCATTTCACCAGGTTCCCTCCAAAGTCCTCTTTTGTGGAGGTCCTCCCTTGGTCTGGGAAGGACGGTGCTGGGTGTGGACACAGCAGACAGCCACGTGCAGCCCAGAGCTCCACGACCCAGGTCTCCTAGGAAGCAGGCTTGCCACTCCCAACTTTTAAAATCACAAAGCAGATTCCCAGCCCAGAGCACTCGCTGCAGGTGGGCTGGGGGGGCATGGGGCATGCCCCAAAGCGTCAGGAACTTGTCCCCCTGCCCTGGACTGCCACGACACTTCACTGCCAACATCGCATTTGCCAGTCATCCCCCACTTTCAGCCACGCTCACCTCTGCTCGTAGCTGGCAGTCCCTCCAGGGCATGGATCACACCTGCTTCATCTCCATGTCCCCAGACCCCAACACACAGCTAGCAGGGCAGTGACGGTAAATGTTTGTTGAGTGACTGAACCCGAAGGAGGCCTGGGGTGGACCAGGAAACTTGGAGCATCTGCACAATGGCTCGCAGCTGTGCCCACTGCACCCCCGAAGCCAGCAGGCCCTCGTCATAGCAAATCTACCTTGAGCAAAGCATTGCATGGGGCCGGGCCTCAGCCTCCTTGTCTGTTAAATGGGGTTAAATGGGCATTATGGGATCCCGTTGGAGTGGATTTGAAACTTCGCACCTACAGATTGCGGCGTGCGCTGGTTACTGCAAGCAAGGAAATGCCAGAGCACAGGCCTGTAGCAGCGGTGCCACCGGTGAAGTCAGACCCAGGGGCCCCCCTCCCCTCCCTCTTAGCCCCCCACACCCCAGGGTGCACCCAGGATCGCACTCTTGCTTGAGCTAATCCTCGTGCTAAGCCTGCTGTTAGCAGTTGCTTTATTTTTCAAAGCCACCATTTATTAAGCACTTGCAGCGTTAATAAATAGGTTAGCCCGGGTTGTGCGCTTTGCCTGCACTGTCTCATTTACTCCACATAACCCACCGAGCGCCTGCCCGCTTGCTTCACCTGAGAGCCGAGCAGGGTGCAGCCCGCTGCCCACAGTCACACAGATCAGCGCCGGCGCTCAGACCAGGCCACGTGCCCCCAAAGCCCACCTTGTGCCCGCTAAGCTTCCTGCCTCTCCCCACCCCCGCTCCGGCTTCACACGAGGCAAGATTTATTCTTGAAAGGAGTTCCGTGTGCCTCGGTCAGCACCCCTTTGAAGTCCTGCCAGGCCTAAGCTCCTGGAGATGATGCCACGCATGGCATCCCCTGAGCCAAACCTCCCAGACACTGCGCTGTCAGGAAGTGACCTGGCCTCCCAGAGCTGCCGGGAGGCAGCCTAAGCCCCTCCCCACCTCTCAGAGTCTGGAGACTTTTCCCCCAAGGTTTCCCACAGGCACCTCCCATCTCAGAACCCCTTTGGGGGAGGCTGGTGGGCTCCACCCCTGCCCCGGGCTTGGCTTTTGTGGGAGGAGGCACTGAGGCTGGACAAAGGTGTGCACCTGCTGCCCTGCCCAGTGGCCTTCCGGTGGCTTGAGGTCACCCTAGAGAAGAGCAGGGCCTGGGGAGAGAGACCCTGAGCTCCGTCTCTGGAAGGAGAGGAGAATAATAGAACAAAAGGGCTTCTGGAAGTCTCGGGAGGGAGCACGTGGAGCCTCAGACAACCCGAACCTTTGTCTGTTACTTGGTTGTCATTGGGGCCTCTGGGGAGCAGCAGTTTGAGCCTGCAGGAGGGGTGGGGTGGGCTGGCCAGATGGCCACCTCTTGGCCAGGGTGGGGGTCCAGAGACCAAGGGGTAGCAGTGGGGAGGGGTGGCGGGTGGCAAGGGTAGAGGAGGCAGTTCCTGGGGCTGGGGGCTAGAGGACAGAGCTCAGAGCCAGCCCAGGCCTGATCAGGGGCCACTGGGGTTCACTCATGTGACTCTACCTCCCTACCACCCCTCCCCCCCAGCCAAAAAGGACAGGCAGTGGCAGCTGAGGACAGAATGACTTCAGACACCCCCAGAGGGATCTCAGCCACTGTGGCCACTGCAGCAAGGGCTTCGAACCTCTGGGGACTCAGAGCTGTGAGCTCTTAGCAGAGCAAGAGTCCCAAGAGAATAGGGCCCAGCATGTTCCCCTCAAGCCAAGAAGGAGATGGGCATCTGTGTCTCAGCGACTCAGAGCACGGTCCCAGCCTCCGTGGCTGACAGCCGGGGGCTCACCCTCAGGACCCTGGCTTAGTGGCTTAGTGCATGAAGGAGCCTCCAGCTGGGTTCAGAGTTTCTGCATTCCCTCCCCTGACCTTCCCTACCCCTCTACCCGCTGCCTTTGCCCTGGTCGGGCTCAGCACTTAGCATCTGGACCCCAAGCCCCTCCTAGAGGCTGCCCCCTTCCAGCGGCCTAAGAAAGTGTTCCTTCTAAATAAAGAACTAATGACATTACAGCCTGCAATGTCTCCCCAGGGCTCGGACGACCAAGACCCAGCTCCTTAGCCCGGCACTCAATGGACCTTCTTGGTGCAATCTCCCAGACTCTCCATCTTAATAGTTCTTCCAGAGCCCTGTATCCCACCAGGCCAGTGTGAGATGCTTCACACACCCTCACGCACGCTCTTCTGCCAGCCAGGGATGCCTGGGCCCCATCTCATGGCTTTGAAAGGCTTCAGGCTACCAAGGCTCAGCTCCAAGGTCACCTCTTCCATGAAGCCTCCCTGATGCCCAGAAAGAGTCGCTCCCCAGCACCAGACGGTGAGGCTGGATGCTGCAGAGAACTGCGCCTGGGTGGTGTGTTGTCTTGAGTCAGGGCTGCCTGCTCGTGTCCCTACTTTCCCTCCTAGGCACTGTTGGTGCCTCTGCCCACTTTGGGGCGAGCACAGGACAGGCCCCAGGAAACGAGTGTCTGCGGGACACCCTCCCTCCATGCTCAGGGCCATGCTGCCCTCACTCCCGGGTCCCACACCTCTGGGGCTTGGAGGCTGAGAAAGGGGGCCAGGGACCCACTAAACATAAACCTCTAGGCCCCCAGTGAGAACAAAGTCTGGGAAACAGGAGTGGGTGGAGTCCCTGCCTTTGATCAGGCAAATCTCTTGATATTTTGAACTTTAGAACTTCAGAGAAAAAGTTCAAAATTAAAACAAAACTTGCTAAAAGGTATAAAACATAACAATACCGTAAGGTCAGAATGCCATTCAATGCAAAGATGGGAAACCCTTCAGTAAACCCACTGCTGGGGTTCATACAACTAAGAATAATTTTTAATATCCCACGTTAGAAATGTCAAGGTACTTTCATGGACTATCAAGTGCACTGAATGAATGATCAGATGAACAAATGAATGAGTGATCTTCCCACAAACGCGTGAGGTCAAAATCATTATCATCCCCATTACATAGATGCGCAGATGCGCAGTTTGAGACGGAGAGACGGCCAATTAACTTGCACACAGACAGACAGCCATTGCTAGACTGAACTCTCGGATTCCAAGTGCATGTCACCTTCCATATCATAGGGCCTTCGTTAGTTCAATACCAGGGACAGATCCTTCCAAGCACCATTCCAGGGGGTGGGCTGCCAAGACAGGACATATCACCTTAGGGGCTGACATTTCCCCCTTTCAAGCTGGTTAATCTGGAGTCCATCCCACTCTCCAAAGAGCTGAACAACCTCTTCCGGCCGATATCTGGGCTGCCTCTTTTCTAGAGCTCTATTTTGTTCATCTGTTTATGTGTTTTTTTTTTTTTTATCTAGTGGTGAACCCTTGACAGTTGTCTTGGTCCTATCTCAGAGTCTGGCAGGTAAACAGGTGTTCAAAACCCCAGAGTGACTTGGCTACATCTAGACGAGTAGAGTACCCAACCAAAGTCACACCTGACATTCTCTCCCTTGATACTCTCCACTGGGATGGTGACTCAAGCTATGGGAGAGGGCCCAAGATACCCTGTGCGTTCCTGTCCTCGGAACACTCATTGTCCCCCCATGCCGAGGGAGCCACCTCTGGGAGGGGGCTCGAATCCCCAGCAGCTTCCAGCTGCAAGGGAAGGAAAGCAGAGTGGACTGTAGGGGACTTAACAGTTACCAGTAGGTGCAGCGCATTTTGTAGCTTACAAAGTTAACCCGGCCCATTCTTCTACCCACTTCTCGCATCCACACCAAGAGGCAGCACATAGGTAGGGTTCCTCCCTGCCCATGTCCTCCAAAAGCGACACATTTCCGATCATTTTCCAGGCCATATGTCAACATGGTTATTATCAAAGCCATGATGAGGAGAGATTAAAGGAAGCAGTGTGGGAGGCAAGACCACGAGCCCAGGCAGAAGGCAGCGGAAGGCCACCTTCACTCGCTCATTCCCCGAATGCTCAGGGCGAGCCTCCAGCCCAGCTTGGCCCCAGCTCTGCCTCTGCTGGTATGTGTGATTATCCCTTGCACCGTGAAGATGAAGATGTTGAAGGCCTAAACACCGAGGGGCCCCAGAGTCCCTGGCCTTGACCCCGCTGTGCCTCCAGAGGGAGAGTTGGGGAGCTCCCCAAGGCTGACCAGGGTCCGAGCCAGATGGACGTATACAAGTTGGGAGTGTCTACCAAGAGAAACGCCTTTCCAAGAGATGGTTCTATCAGGGCCTGGAAACTCTGGATTCAGAGGCTCTGAGCTG
This sequence comes from Mirza zaza, assembly GCA_008750895.1. Classification (NCBI taxonomy): domain Eukaryota; kingdom Metazoa; phylum Chordata; class Mammalia; order Primates; family Cheirogaleidae; genus Mirza; species Mirza zaza. The sequence continues at coordinate 16,898 of VSMD01000372.1, forward strand.
CCTGCTCAGGCTGACTCCACAAGGAACCAGCTCTGGACTCATTCCCCAGTGCAAAAGCAGAATTGACCAGGCTGGAGGCTCAAGCCTTAGCAGCAGACCAACTGGTGGCCCAGAATATCCACTTCTGCCTGGGTAGGGAGACAGGAGGGAGGGACAGGAGTCGGCATTCTGCCCGATCCCAGCTTCTCTTCGCTTCCGACCAGACATGACACAGTCCAGAGGACAGCACCAGATGGGGCTGCCACACCCACTGAAGAGAGGGATGCCCTCGCCCCGAAGAAGGCTGCAGGTGAGGGCCAGGGGGCTTCTGGTGGGGGAGGCGAGGCCGTCAGGCTCCGCTCACCAGCGCGGCCGCCCACCCACCCTCCTTCAGCCACCGTGCCCAGGACAGCCCCTGCTCTTCCTCATAGAAACCGGGGCTCCAGCAGCCCACCTGCCTCGGCACCTCCTCCAGGGGGCTTCTGAGAGCCCCGCTAGGTGCGTGTGTGAGGGGAGCATGCTTGCGAGAAATAAACCTCATTCTCCCACGCGCGCGCAGGAAACCCTCTCCGTCGTCTCCCCCGCACTCGCAGCGTCAAGCAGGGGGTCCTGCAGACAGGGCAGGCAAGCCAGCGGTCACCGTCCTCTAACTCTGTCGCTCCCCACTGGCCCTCGCTGCCTGCACCCCGCTGTGCGAAAACCCAGGCGATTCAAAGGAGGAAAGACAGGCCTCCCTCCATTCCTGATCCTAACCATGGGGTCCCAGAGTGGGTTAACTCAAGTGCCGCCATAAGCCGACGCAACAAGAGGGACGATAAAGTACAGCGGAGTCCCGAGTGTGTCCGTCCTGGGAGCAGCTGGGGACAGGGCGAGTGGGCGGCGTGGAGCGGCAGGGCTGGACCCCTGTGTCAGCCTCCCTGCTGCTCAGCAGGAGGGACAGAAGTCCCCTCCCCCGGCGAGCCAGCACCCAGCAGGTACCATACTGAGCCCAGATGCTCAGGAAAATGCCCAGCCTGGGACGCTTCCGAGTATGAAAGAAAAAACGCAATTGGAAGCCCCCAGTCCTGAGTGTCCGTCCACACCTGGGAAGATGCAATCGTCCACTCGGGGTAATTTTCAGGACAAAATACAGCCGTTTTCGCTTTGCCTCTGCCTGCGTTCAAGTTCACCAAGAGCCTCGAGAAAACCCTCCGCTGACCGGAAGCCTGGCTCGGTGGCAGAACAAGAGGCAGAGAGGGAGCTGCCTCTGGGTAAACGTCTCGGCCTCTGGGGGGAGGCTGTGCGCACCCCAAACCCTGCCCTCGCCCCCTCCCCTCCCGACCGCGGCGCCCCCGCAGGAAAGGGACGGTCTCCAGGACTCCCGGAGGAGGACGCAGCTCCGCAAGTCCCGCCGGCGCCGAGGCGCTCCCCGCACCCGCGCCGGCTCGCACTCCCCTTCCCCTGCGAGGCGCCCCCCGCACGCCCGCCCCGAAGCCGGAGCAGGTGCAGCCCCCGCCGCGCGCCCAGCCCGGTCTACACAAACTTGTTTGCCCGCGGCGGGGGGGAAAACCCTGCTCGCAGCCCGCGCTGGGGTCCCGGCTGGGGCACCGGGAGACAGGACTCACCCCGCGATCGCGGCCGGCTGGGGCGCCGGCGGCCACACGCCCGCCTCCCCAGGGCGCAGAGCCCGCAGCCCCGCAGTGCCCAGAGCCCCAGCGCCCCCGGCGCCCGCACGTCCCTGGCCGCCCGAGGCGAGCGAACCGACGCGCCGGGGACAGGGCGCCGCCGCCGGGCTCCCTGTGCTGCGGGGCGGCGGGCGGAGCGGCGGCGGGGCGCGCGGGTGCGGAGCTGGCGGCGGGCGGCGGGCGGCGAGCGGGCGAGCGGGCGAGCGGGCGCCCGGCTCTGCACATGCTCACTCGCGCGGCCCGGCGACAGCGGCCGGCCGCCACCGGGTCCTAGAGGCGCCCGCGCGCGCCGCCCGCTGCCCGGGGGAGGGGTCGCCGCGCCACCCGCGGGGACCCGCACCCTGCCCTGGCCCGGGAGACACGCACGCGGGGCGGGCCACGCGCCACTGCCAAGCACAGACGCTCCAGTACACACACACACACACACACACGCACACGCACACACACAGCCTTTCACGGGAGCCTCGCTGGCTCTCAGACACAAGCCAGGGCGCTCACACCCCGACGCAGACACACGGACACGCGGGGCACCGCCGCACCGAGGAGCGCGCCGCAAACTCACTCCGACGCGGACACACAGTGGCAGACGCACACTGCCCAATACAAACACACACTGCATCACTGTTTCACAGACACACTGACACCCACGCTCACACTCACACACACACACACACACACACACACCCTCTCTCTGTGTGTGTCTCCGGGCTCTGCCCCACTCACCCAGAAACACACAGGGCCACTGTGACAGGTGCGCGCGCACACACACAGCCACACAGTTTTTAGCACTCCGATACGAATACACAGACACACACTGTGTCACCGTCCCATGCAGAGCTGGGTACTGGCTGTCACACCTTCAGGCACACACACGCTCTCAGAGGCAAGCACGTGCTGGAACACTCACACTATCTGGGACAGTCCTACACGGACAAACACACCGACACCATGTCCCACGCTTGCACGCTCAGGGCTCTGCTACCGGCTTAGCGCGCCGCTCCACATGGGCGCACGGCGACAGACCCACGCCTGGACACGGGCGCCCGCAGAAGGAGCACCGCACACCGGAGTCCACTAACAGACACACGCTCGTATAGAGGGGCATGCTGGGCGCTGACACACGCTGTCCCTCTCGCACACACACAAGCACACACACACACCCGAGGTGGACATTTGCTGAACAGTCACAGGTCTATACACAACCTCCCTGTTTAAATAAGGGCTGGATCCCAACCTAAGAATGTCCCCTTCTGAGCAGCCCCGCCCCTGCTGCTCAGAAGCTCCCAAGTCACAGTGTCCACCCCCCCCTGCCAGGTGCACCAGTGGGCCCTGTCCTCACCCAGGGCTGGCTGCTAGGACGCTCCCCGGCGGCTGAGGACAGCAGAGGCGGCAGGAGCAGGTGGCGGCGGCTCTAACCCTCGTCTTCCTGAAAGGGAGTCTATGCCTCCGACTCCCGCTAGGGGCAGAGCTGCTCGGCCGGGCTCAGCGGAGGAGCCGGCTTTCAACAGGTTCGGGGTGGCAGGGGGAGAAATCGCCTGGGGACCAAGCGGAGCCCGCTTTATGCAGGTCACTTAAGTGGCGCCCAGAGCGGGAAAGGACTAGCCAAAGTTTGCACGTGCAGACCACGTGCAGAATTAGAACAGAGTCCAAACCTGGGAGTGAAGCCCCAGGTTCACTGCTCTGGAGCCCTGGGGGACCCGGGTGAGGCCGGGGGGTGGGGGTGGGGGTGGGGGGTGGGGGTTGGGGGGTGGGGTGGAGGGGTGAGAGGCGAGCCCCATGCAGCCTCAGCCAACAGAAAAGCCCCTCCACATCCATATCCTTTACAGAATGTGAGTATTTGTGTTATTATTACTTTTAACAATAGTTACCCACTGTATAGTTTTACAATGCATTTTGGTTTTCAAAGCCTTGTACATAATTTGAAGGGCCCAAAATGAAAACGTGGACCCCGTGTTCAAAACTTACCAAGAATTTCAAGAGATGAGAGCAGGGCAATAAACTAAGTGCAGGGCTTTTCTGAGCACAGGATGTTCATGAAGCCGGCCCTGGCCCTCTTATATGCGTCGTCCCAATTAAAACCCAAAGGTAGACAATCACCAAGGCTCACAGTCAGCGTAGCCCAGGGGACCTTCAGGAGGCCATGCACTGCCCTGCAGCTGCCACTCAGGAGAGTGGCCATCTTGGGCGGCAGCCCCTTGGGATAGAGAACTCAGCTGAGGAATTGATGTAGCTGCCACCAGGGAAGGAGAGGTGCCTCAAGGAAAGAGGAGAAAAGGCTGCTGTCCCCAATGCCACCGCGCACCTGCTCTGCACCACCACCCTCCCCCCCAGCCCTGCCCTGTGGAGTGTCACATGGCCTCTGTGTGGGAAGATACCTGCTGAGGCCAGGGAGAGATGTTGAGAAAAGAGGTGCATAAAGAACCAGAAAGTAGCCGAGAAGGGCTTGAGGAATGCATCTTGGGTGTCAAAACAGCCAGGAGTATTTCAGCACTGTGACAGATAAGAAGGTATGAGGAAGCTGCCCAGACTAGGCCTGATGACAGTCACTCCCAACCACAGTGCAACGCGCTGCCCCACAGCTCTTCTCTCCACATGGCTGGGGCCGTTCAGTAGTTATCTGCATATCCTCCCTGCCCATATCCCAAAAGCAATTGGCCCCACAGTGGTGCTGGCCTATGTCCAGTTACTGCTGAGTAATGCACTCCCCCTGCCTGTGCTGCAAGTCTGGGGCTAAGAATCAGACCAGTCTGATCTCACTTTAATCCCATCTCTGTGTGTTTGGCTCTTGACTCCATCTGCTCCTCTCTTTGCAGACCTCAATTATTGGATCCAAAGTATTTACATTGCCTCCTAACTTCATGCCATCTGCCGGCTTAGCCTTTCCTTTCACTCCCCCCTCCCTCCTTCCCTTCCTTCCTGCCATCCTTTCATTTATTTATTCACTGAGCAAGGCACCCATTGTGTGTTAGAATTTGTGTTGAACATTGGAGACTCTTTGATAAAAGAATCGGTCCCCTCAAGGGGTTTCCGTTGTGAAGACTTGGACAGGAAAAACCAGACCCAAAGTGAAAACATACCACTCAGGCAGAACTTCGCTGCATCAGTCAGTTGCTGACTGGGACCATAAACCTCTGGCCATCAGAGACTGGCCACCGAGCCTCATTCAGATCATTGCCACCAGTGCACAAGGCAGGGCCAGGCCAAGCCTGAGCCATCACCATGAGGACCTCCTTTCAAACAGTGATTCCCCTAGTCATCATCAAGCTTTGGAAATGGTCATTCCACAAGTCATGAATTGTCAATTCATTGTCAATTCGCTTGCAGCCTTAAGCAACAAACACCAAAGTGAAAGTGGTATCAACCGAAAGGTTTATGGTCCCAGACAGCAAAAAGGGTGGAGCTGGGCAGTTCCCAGGTTAGGTGATTCAGCAGCTCAGTGATGCCAGGGTCTGGGTGACCTCACTGCCACCCCCTGGACCTTCCCCTCCTGACTGCGAGATGGCTACTGCAGCACTGTTTATGACTTCCCAAAATGGCAGTGCTCAAAGGCAAGAAGGAAGGAGACATTTCTCCCTATGAGTTTCCCTTTTTATTGGGGAAGAAAAACTTTCCCAGATCCTCCCCCTGGCAGGTCCCATTGGCCAGAACTGGACTCTGTGTGTACCACTAAGCCAGTACCTGGCTAAGAGGAATGAGTTTGGCTAATCGTGATTCATGCTCTGGGGAAAGGCCAGTCTTCTCCGAGCACATTACCACTTAATCAAAATTGTTCATTCGTTAGCAAAGAGCAAGCAGGGCAATGGCTGTTGGGAAGGCAACTAGATGTGTGTGTCGTATATATCTATGGTGCACTGAAAACCAAATGACTCACAATGTCGATTTGGAAGGATTGGGGGAAGGCTTCATGAAGGAGTTGACATGTGCACTGGCTCTTGGAGGAGAAGTAGGCACCATCTGGGTCACTGCCTGCAGGGGCCATTCCAGACAAGGATGGGGAGGCATTCTTTGCAAAGGCAGGGAAGTGTGAAACACGTAATGTGATGCAGAAATTACCAGTAACTTAGTATAGCCAGTGCAAAGTCAGGGGTGGGTGGGGAGAGAGGCTGGCCAGAGACTGGCCACCGAGCCTCATTCAGATCCTTGCCACCAGTGCACAAGGCGGGGCCGGACCAAGCCTGAGCCATCACCATGAGGACCTCCCTTCAAACAGTGATCCCCCTAGTCATCATCAAGCTTTGGAAATGGTCATTCCACAGGTCATGAATTGTCAATCCCACATTTCTGCGTCATGCTGACAAAGGCAGCCTGTACAGTCATAAGAACGAGATGACAAGCCCAGGTGGGGCATGGGGGTGGGGAGTCCAAACCCAGCTCCATATCTCTCTGTCACCTTGAGCAAGTCACACTCTCTCTTAGCCTCAATGTCTTCATCTGCAAATTAGGGAAAATGCCCCTATTACTAGGTATTTGTAAGGATCAAATACAATGCCTGCCAAATGCATACATGAAACAAGAGTTTGCCACAGAATAAGCACATAACACATTTTAGTAAGCATTGCATGAAGGGGTTTTTCCCAAGGCTTTGCTAAAATCCAGAAATGCTACACATGCAATGTTCTCCTGATCCACCAGGCTGGTGTTGCTTTTCCTTCCCACAAATGCCACCTCCCTGAGAGGTCTGCCCTGATGTTCCAGCCGCCGCACACTCCTGCCTCGCTGTCCAGTTCCCAGCCTTAAAACTCATCTCCCCATCATCTCCTTGCGTATTTATTGGCTTGTTTTCTGTCTTCTCCTCCCCAAGCCTCATAGCCCCCAGAACTAGAATTTAAGCCCCGACACAGCCAGGGAACTTTCTGTCTCATTCAGAATGGTGTCGTTAGTGCCAAGCTTAATTCTTGGCACATAGGCATGCTCACTAAATATTTATTAAATAAATAATTGGTTTTTTAAAATGCGATGTGTCTAGCATGACATATTTTTAATGAACCCAAGCAGGTTCCCAATGGTCCCGACGTTTCTTCCCAAGAATTCAAGAGACTGCTCCCTCTTGCTCTGCTCACAGACTGGTCCCCGTTTGTATCCAGTCTGTGGGATTCTATTCCCACAGGGGAGCCCCAGAGGAGAGTGTGGATAGCTCACTTCACCGCATCCCCCTGCCAGGGGCTTGGGGTGGGGTGAGGAATCAGGTATCCTGTCAACACCCAAGGCCACCTGCATCTGAGCATTCCCTTCCTTTACCCACGCAGCTCTTGGCCGTCGCTCCACCAATACCCTGGCCCACAGGGTGACACGGGGCGTGACCGTCCTGGAGCAGCCTGTGAAGGTTGCCTTTCGCTCCTACGGAGCATTGCATCATCCGAGAAAGCATCATTCAGAGATTGACAAAACCTTTGGCAATGTCTCAAAAGGGGAGATGCAGTTGTTTTCTTTCTTTCTGTGCTTTTTTTCCATAGTGCTGTGAAATATTGGAGGCCCGCTTCGTGCAGCCAGGCCTGAGGCTGGGTTCAGCACTTTGCTGGGCTGTGTATTTGCGTGCTTTCTCCTGTGAGTGCTGCAGCGACTTAAATATGCTTCCGTAAAGACGCCAGTGACACAGATGGTAATTGTACCCCCTGCTGAGCTGCGCCTGCAAGATATTCAGAGTAGGGGGTGGAAGGCAGGGAATCTGTACCTGCCTGGGATGGGAGAAGCCTCCCTGGGCACTGGTCTGGTCTGGGAGCAGCTAGACTTCCTAGGCATTGGCCATAGGTGCCCAGAAAGCTTTAGGAATTCAGAGATGGCAGTGAGAGCACAGCGAGAAAACCTCAGTTCCTTTTCTGGCCAGACCTGAAACTTCCCTCTCTGTAAAATGGGCAGGTTGTCTAGATGAGATCAAAGGGCTTTTTATTAAGGGAGTTAGGGGAATAAGATGAGAGTGCACTAGGGCCAGTTCTGCTTTTCTAGTTGGCCAAATTACATTATTTCTCACAGATGTAGTGTTTTAGTCTGCAAAGTGGGGAAAGTGTTCCATTTCAGGTGCATAGTCCCTGGCGCAGGGGACATATTCGGTAAATGACAGGTAGGATGATTCTTCCAGCTCTAGCCGGCCCTGGTGTGGGGTTTCACATGGCAGGTGCTGGACTCAGGGCTGTTGGATTGGGGTTTATAACTGTGTAGGTCCATCCCACTCTCATTACTAGCACAGAGGCAGCAACTGGGCAAGTCTGAGGAACAGAAAGCATTGAAGGACTGCCGCGTGCAGAAGTCAGTGGGAGTAGATGTAGAGCCTCTGGGATGGCAAGGAAGTCCTGGAGAAAGAGGATGGAAAAAGTGGCCCTTGCTTTCCTCCTCCTGCCTAGCTGGTGTGTACCAGCCGGCAGATGCAGTAAAGGAAGCATCTCATCTTTGTCCTATTTTTATGAATTTCCCTATAAGTCACTCATCAAAGGCCTTGAACTTGCAAATAGTCTTCTACATTAAGCTGCTGGAGCACCTCATTCTTACAATAGCATTGATAAGAGAAGAGATGGGTCCACTTTAATAAACTTCGCATTTTGGAATGATTTTAAATTTCCAGACACGTTGGAAAGAGCACAGAGTTCTCGTGTGTTCCTCACTAGTTTTCCCCATTGTTAATATCTTATATTACTATAGTCCTTTCATCGGAATGAAGGCATGAGTTAATATTGGCACGTTGTTATTAACTAAATTTCAGACTTTATTTGGATTTCACCAGTTTTTCCATTAATGTCCTCTTTCTGATCCCAGATCCAATCCCGGGTACCACATTGCATTGCATTGTCCTGTCACCCCAGTCTCTTCGGGTCTGTGATGGTTCCTCATTCCTTCCTTGCTTTTTGTGACCTTGACAGTCTTAAGTGGTACTGGCCAGGGAGGACATCCAGTGGGCTCATTTCAAAGAACCAGACATCACGAACTAAAGGATTTTTTGAAGCTGGTGGCATCCCGTGACCATTGATGCTGTCTTGGGGAGTGAGGCCTGTCGGCCAAGCTCCAGTAAGGGACAGCTGGTCAGTGTCCAGGGGACAGGCAGGGAGCAGGAGAGGCTGCTGTGGGAGAAATTCGAGCAGAATTGGGGCTGGCAGATTGCTGGTGGCTGAAATGAAATTCTGGAGAAATCATGATGTCAGGTTCCGAATGCACAGCTGACAGATTCCCAGAGGCACACCTGGTCTGCAGGGTCTGCTCATTCGTTCCGTGTCCTTCGTCATGCCAGGCGCCCCTGCAGCAGAAGAAGGGTCACCAGAGAGGAAGAGCTGCTCCTCCCAGCCTCCACCTCCAGCCTGGCCCCTTCAGCCATATGGACAGATTCATCCACTGAAGCATCTGGCCGCCTTCCCAATATTTTGTTCAGAATTATTTTTAAGAAAGGGAATTTTTAGTCCTTTTTAATTTTTTTCCCTGTCCTCTCCTTTTTAGGACTTTCTATTGTGGCACCTCAAAGTCAGCTGCATTGCTCATCTCTGCGCCATCTTGGGATCATGGAGTGACAAGCCAACCCTCTAAGGGGGAAGAGCACAAAGAAGAAGGTAGCCCAGGTCCTCTGTGGCACGCCGGAGCTGCTATACCAACAGAGGACCCCTTATCTCTGAACGCACGTCAGTAAATTAAGGTCCACGTGTATAGGGGAAAATATTCTGCTCAGTTATGTACTTTTATGTGGTTTTTTTTTTTTCCCCTACAAGTTGGGAGCCCACAGCATGCAGCATTGGATCAATGAATTCCTAACAAATGTCTGCTGACCAAGAGAGTGGAACACTTGGAAAGTCAGGCTTCCATATTCTGAGCATGTTCACACCCTTCTGTTTTCTGGAAGGATGGGTATACAAACCAGTGAATGAATGGGAGATGGGAGAAGGGGCTGGAGGTGTCCAGCTGGGCTTAGAGGTGATAGACAGAGCCCAAGGGTGCCATGCAGGTGGAAAGGTGTGAATATGTAGACTCTTTGCTCCCTGAGAGCAGGGAGCTTGTTTGCCTTCATGTTTACTGCCATTATTCCAGCACCTAGAAGAGGTCTGGCATATAGCAGAGTCTCAATAAATATTTGTTGATTGAATTAATGACTATTTAGGTTGATAGCTAAGAAGGTAGAAGTGTGGATGGGGGGTGGATGACGAGGTAAATGGTAGAGTGGGTGAGACATGGATCAGTAGATTTTTGGGTGGATGGATGGGTGAATGTTTGTGTGTTGCATTAATTTCCTGTTGCTGCATAAGAAATTACCACAATCTTAGTGGCTTAAAACAACATGCATTTGTTGCTTTATAGTCTCTGTACATCAGAATTCTGGGCATGCTTAGCCTGGTCTTCTGCTCAGGGGCTCGTCAGGCTGCAATCAAGGTGTCAGCAGGGCTGTGTTCTCACCTGAAGGCTCAACTGGGGAGAATCAGCTTTTCCAAGTTCTTTTGGATTTCTGCAGCATTCACTTCTTTGCAGCTGTATGGTTGGCAGCCCTGGTTGCTTAGCATAGCCTATTGGCCAGAGCTGCCTTTAGTTCTTCAGTTCCTAGAGGCCACCCGCGGTTCCCTTCAGCCTTGTGCTTTGCTTCCTCAAGGTTGCAGGAGAATTTCTCCAGTAGGCTAAGACAGAACCTTATACAATGTAACAAAATCACAAGAGTGCCTTCTACCCCTTTTGCCTTATCCTATAGGTAAAAAGCAAGGCACAGGCTCTTCCTGCACTCCAGGTGGGTGGGGATCCCATGAGGGTGGGCTCACTGGGGGCCACTTTAGCCTGTGCATGACGTGGGGTTTAAAGGTCCACACCAGGCTATTGTAGAAATGCCTGACCTGCCAGCTCCATGAAGGCGTCAAACCCACCTGTGCTTCCTGTGTCCAGAGCAAGAGACTGGTGTTCCCTTCCTGCGCCTTGGGTGTCTGCTTCACAGGAGTGAGCAGAACATAGAGGGGGGTCACCAGACTCAAACAGGTGGCAGGAGGAATGTCCCCACCCTTCAGCCTGCCTTGTCTTTGAGCTCCAAATAGCACTGAGCATCCAGCCCTCCCAGAATGTTCTGGGCTCCTCAGCTGGATGTCCAGAGTCTGCCCTGACCCTTCCTGATGCCCACAGTCTTCATCCCACCCGATTGGCCTGGCTCTTCTCTGAATCCTGCCCAGAGCGTGTTCACACGTCAGTGCATCACAGGCCAAGTCCCCCGCCACCTGCCCCAATCCCCCCACCCCTGTCCTTTCCTCTGCCCTGCAAACCGCCTCCAAGAGAAGACTGAACTTCCAAGTCTCCGGTTTTATGGAAAAGGCCACAGTGCCCAGAACTTTCCTCTGCCCGCATCTCAGAACTGGCTGTGCCTTCCGCCCTCTTGTGTCCACGCCTCTCTCGGGAAGAATCCTTCCCTTCCGTTCCCTCCCCTGCTGGACCCCACCAGTCATCTCTTTCCAGCCACTTCTGTCTTTCTCTCTCCCTCCTCTCCCCCTGCTCCACCAGGGGGGAGCCTCCCCTGGCCACACCTGTCCAGGTCACCCTGTCGCCCCTCCCATCCCCTCCCTCAGCATCCAGGTGTGCTTGGCTGGCCGCCTCCGCCCTCCACCACCCTCGCTGTGTCTCTCGAAGTCTGCCTCTCGCCCGCACCACTTGCCTGAAGAGCCCCCTGTCCCCAGATGTCAGCAACACCCTCCTGACTGCCAAATCCAGGGGCTACTTTCCTATCCCCACCTGCCCTGCCATCTGCTGGCAGGTTCCCTCCCCTGCAGCCCCGAGGCGCCAGCCTCCTGTGTCCCCTCCACCTCCCCTATTGCTCTGGTCTCCTGTCTCGTCCACAGGCTCCTCTTAAACAAAAATGTTCCTGAAAGTTCTGTCCCCAGGCCTCTTCTCTGCCTGTTTTGCCCTCTTCACCCTGCCTGTTCTCTGCTCTGCCCTCTGCCCTTTGCCCTCTGCCCCAGCTATCTGCCCAGCACCTCCCTGTGGGGTGACCTGCCAGCAGCCGAGGACCACTTATCCCCCATGGATCCACCTGTCTCTTTTCCAGTCTCCCGAGCTTCTCCTGCCCTGCGCTCCCTCCCCCGTTAATGGTGCCAGCATCCAGCCTGAGCTAGGAACCCGAGCATCAGCCTCAGCACCGCCCCTCTCTCACCCTGCCCCATCGCACTGCTGAGCCTCGTCCATCCCATGTCCCTAAATCTTGTTTGAATGACTCTCATCTGCTCCAGCCTGACCTGCTCCTGTCTGTACCAGGCCCTCCCCTCAGCGACCCCCATCTGGCCTGGCACCGGCTGGTCTGACGGCGTGCATGTGACCTTGACACGTTCTCAACATGATCCTTCTCTATGTTCCCACGGCCCGCAGAGTAAGCTCGACTTCTGGAGCCTGGCGTCCAAAGCCCTTCACTCCTGGCCCATCCTCCTTTGGTCCCAGCTCCTGCAGTTGCCACGTTCTTTGTCTTTCCGTCCGGTCAGCCTGCGTCAGCCCATCCCTGGAGTTTGCCCATTCTGTTCTCTCTGGCTGGAACACCCTCTCCTTCTCTGCACTTTATCTCTGAGGCTGCCATCTTTCAGAGCCCAGGACAGAGGCTGCCTCCTCCCCAAAGCCTTCCCAGATTCCACATCTGAACTGTAGCTTCCCCCTCCCCACCAGGTCCCCATAGCTTTGCGCTTGGGATAGGAGCCAGGATGAAGAAAAACAGGTTCAAAGCAAGCAGACAGGTGTGTGTGTGTGTGTGTGTGGCGTAGACCTGTTTAGATCTTTACTGCCCTAGAAAGAATTTATGCCTCCCACCTGTCCCCTGCTGAGGACAGCAAGGTTGCCGGGTCCTATGCTAACCGTTCTGCGTGTTATTCTGTGTAACTGACCCTCCCCACAACCTCACACAGTGTGTACTGTTTTAGTCCCGTTTTGCAGATGGGAAAACTGAGGCTCAGAGGAGTCGATCGCACAACTAGAAAGTGGGGAAGCTGGGGTTGGAGCCCAGGTCTACTTGGCCCCAAGGCCGCGGGCACACGGGGACAGCTGCGGCTCCTCCATGGGAGAAGCCCTGGCCTCCTGCCCCCGTATGGCCATCTTGCAGCCCCCACACACATGCTTGTCCTCCACCTGGCAGATGGGGAAGGACATTCCGTGGAGAAGGTACTGCTGGGTTCTTACTAACAGAGGACCCGGCCAATGTCACTGCCGGAGCCCAGGGGGCTGCGGAGGGAGGAAGAGCTGCTATCCTCTTTGGGGTCCTTGAGCTGGACCAAGGCTGAGGGGAGGGAGAGGAAGGGGAAGAAACTCCCAGCGCCCCTGCACCCACCTAGCGCCAGCCCCCCTGGGCGCGCTGGCTCTCAGGCAGGAGAAGTCCATTCCGTGACAGGACAGGAAGGGAGGGCGAAGTTACTCGGATAAACACGGCGCCCCTCCACCTTCTGTCTATTTCCTTCTGTTTCCTCTCCTGTGCTCTCCCAGGCAGGAGCTGAGGGACAAGGTGTGAGAGGGATCAGAAATGCAGAGGACGAAGAACTCACCAGTCCTGGGACTCTCTGCTGACCCGGCCGGCCGACTCTGCCACCGGCCAATCACGTGACTGCGTGTCCCCCAGCAAGTCCCCTCACCTCACGGAGCCTCATCTGAAACGCGGAGATCCTGAGGGTTAAGGACGAGAAGGCCTGTTTGGTCCTTAGCACTGTGCTTCTCGCCTCGCATGCGCGACTTACGTGTTTCTCTTTCTTCGGGTATTTTATCCCAGTTCGTAGTTACATTTTCATAGTGTCTACCCCTGACTCCAGGGGCCGCAGCCTGCCCAGAGCCCAGGACGAGGTCCGCATGGCGCAGGGCTCAGGGAAGACGCGATCAGCGGGGGGTGCCCACCCATCCCCTCCGTCCCCGCCCGGGACCCTGTGCCGAGCTGGGTGCCCAGAGCCGCTGGAAGTTCTTCACCAGCCGGTGCAAGCCACGGCATGGAGAAGCGGGGGTGGTGCGTCCAGCCTGCCGTTGCCATGGTGACCGGTGGTGGGACACGTGGAGAAGGGCCTTTTTGTTTATACATGAGTTTGACCCTTAGAATCTCAGGCTGAGTTTGGGATTAAGAAGTGGGGCCACCTGCAGCCCTACAGGGTCCCCAGGTGAGGAAGCAGTTTCAGCAACTGCCCACGATCCCAGCAAGCAAAGCCCTGGGCTGCGGGCCCAGCGCCCTTCCTGGGCCCTCACATCCGAGGGCTGATGGGGCTCAGGTGTGCGTTATGGCTCTCCGACCAGCCTCCACCCCGTTGTTCCCACCAAGCTGGGAAGAGCAGGGAAATGGGAAGTGACAGCGAGTGCCAGGAGTCACTAAGTCTCTGTCACCTCGATTTCCAGGCTGACAGAGCTGGCTCTGAGCAAATGCGGCACTTTAGAGACATCTCTGCCCCTGCACTATCTGCCCGGGACAGCTGTGGCCTGGCCCCCAAGCCTCCCCTCCACCTCTGGGCCCCACCACCTCCACCCACCCCCACTGCAGATCAGGCTGCACAGCCCCTGCCCCCAGGGGCCCATCCTCCTCCAGGAAGGCAGGTCGGGGCTGCCACACCTAAGCCACAGGCTCCTCTCCCCAAGTGCAGGACCTGTGCCTCCCAGAGCAAGCAGCTGCTCTTCGTGGCTTTCTCAAGATAACCCCGAAACGTGTGCCTACAATTATATCCGACAGTTGTGGGGTCAGACTTCCAGGAATAATTAATCACTCCGTCTGTATTCCATTTCTTTGTCTCCTTTTATTTTTACCTACAGATTGAGGGGGTTTCGGGCTGCCACGACTGTCTCCAAACAGTACTGGGTTTTGAAATAATCTAGACCAGGGGTTCCTAATCTATGGTGAGTTGTATAATTATTGCATTATAGATTGCAATGTAATAATAATAGGAATAAAGTGCACAACAAATGTAATGTGCTTGAATCATCCCAAAACCATCCCCCCTTCTCAATCCGTGGAAAAATTGTCTTCCATGAAAACAGCCCCTGGTGCCAAAAAGGTTGGGGACCACTGATTTCCAGACTATGCCCTGTTTGTTACATGATAGAATTTGGGAGGAATCTTTCCTGAGGGAAAAATTGGAGAAAAGTAATTTCATCTCACATGCAGGCATTTATAGCGTCAGAAACGCAGGTCTGGCCTTCTGGTCCTGGAAATCGAGGTGACAGAGACTGCAAGATCCGGTACCAGCCCCTATCCAGTCCCTTCTTGAACAGCTACTCTCTCTGTCCACATTCCACCAGCCTTGCCCCAGGCTTTACCCTCAGCCCCTGGCTTAAATTCTCTGACTCCCCGGGGCTGAGTTAGGTGCCCCTAATCCAATCACAGACACACATATGAAATCACACATGCACGCATATGTGCGTGAGCATAAACACACATGTGCGCACATGTATGTGTATATGGGTACTGTACATAAACACACACACAGAACACACACATAAACACCCACAGAACACATGTGTAATGCCATATAGCACATCCACATGGACACAAAAGCACATGCACATACACGGATGAATCTGTATGTACATATGTATGCATGCACATGGCTATGTGTGCATAAAGATCTACATGCACGCACATACATACGCAAGTGCTTTGGGGTGTGTATGTGTGTTTACTAAAACATGATTACATGGCGCTGATACATTGTACTTGCCAGAGTGTCTTTGGGTCCTCTGGTACCTGTCTGTCCCTTGTCAGGCAACAGTCCTGGTACCTGGTGACAGGCCAGGCAGGAGGCTCTGGCCCTGCCCTGCCGCAGGACCGTGGATGGTCCCCTGCCCCCTCTCCGTGTCTCAGTCCCCCACGAGGAAAATGGGCATGGCCTGGCCAGCATGGGTCCTGCCGTCCCTTGGCCCACGTGGCCCAGGAGGGAGCAGGCCCTATGTCACTAGCGGGGCAGCCGGAGACCACTCTATAATTCCCCAGCGCAGCCGGCACAGTCTCCCAGCCCAGCTTATTTACGATGCTTTTAGCTCCAAGCAGACCCATTTCCGAACTCCTCTCCGAGATATAAATTATCTTAAAGGGCTGATTTGTATCACTGTGGTTGGACAATGCCTAACCAGAAAGCACTCCTGCCTTTCAACAATTTCAAGCCAGGGAGAGCTATGGATTTTTTTTTCACCCTAATTGAGCACTTCAAAAAGAGGGGTTGAAAACCTTCAATAGGTTTCATTTTTAGGGAAAGCAATTTTGACTTATTAGGCACTGTTGGCTTCAGAAATATGCTCACTAATGACTTCTATTTAAATATTTTCCTCCAGCTGAGACTTATTTTTTTTAAATACTGTGTTAATGGATTCAACATCCCCTGAAAGAGTATTTTCCCACTGTAGCCTCTACACTTCCTTGGCCAGATCCGCTCACGTGTGCAAGAGGCCCCACGCAGGCTGTGCTAAGACCCCTGTCAGGAATGTCACCTGCAGGAATGATGACTGCGGCCGCCCAGCCCCTCTTTTTTGTGTTTTCAGGGATCTAAGATTGGAAGCACAATCTTAGACGGGATGACTGGTTTCTCAAAACCTTTCACTGGCTCCCCAGTTCCTACAGGTTAAAATTCAAACCCTCTAGCCTTGCAAAGAAGGCTCACACCGCCCACATCGGAAACCACAAAACCCACCACATTCCCTCTTGAGCCCCAGGCAGGAAACAGTGGTGGTTGGCTGCCCAAACTCGGGGTTGTCTTCCTGAGTGTGGGACCTGCACAGGCTCACGGGGCCCAGCGTCTGGAAAGGCCCACATCTGGTTCAATGTCCTGCTGTTGCCATCTTGAAATTCTCAATAGTTCTCACTGTGCACTGGGTCCTGCAAATGATGTAGCTGATCATGCCCCGGTCTGCCTGGGCCACGCTGTTTCCTCTACACAAAGCGTCAGCCCCAGCCCGCCCCTGCCTGCCCACCCCTTATGCACGTGGCAAGCCGTGGGGAGGGTCGCAGTGGGTGGGGGGACAGGAAAGCCCCAAGGTCGAGCAATGCTGGGACAAGAGTGTGACTCTCAGCTCCATCACATTCAAGCCGCATGACCTTAGGCAAGCGATTTAGTCTTTCCAAGTCTTAGTCTTTCCAAGTCTTAGTCTTCCCATCTGAAAAATGGGATCACATCATCCCTACTTCCTAGGTTGTTGCAAAGAATAATTTACAGGTTATCACTGAGCACTTAGAAGAGTATCTGGCACAGGGTGACTGGTTAATGATGTTGGTCACTGTTATTATTCCTTCTTGACTGTGACTGGATATTGATCCTTTTATGAAGCCTTCCCTCGCTGGCCTTACTCCTTTGCTTTAAGTTAGAGGTCCCCTGGTTCATGTTCCTGCAGCCTCCTCTCCTGTCTGTATAAAGTTCTGCCAGTATATCACGACTGTCTGCCATAATAGTTTGCAAACACTTTTGTTTGCAAGAGTCAGGCGCTCACTTAGGCTAGCTTTGGCAAAAAGATGAGCAGATCATAAGAATAAGGGGTGTGTCACAGAAACCTGAGGGCAGGCACACCACTGGGTTTCCATAAGGCCTGGATATGAACTTGGGAAGCTTCTAGAAATTCAGCAAGGGCTCAAATTCCCCCTTTTACTTCTGCTTTTGTCTGAGCACTGGCCTCATCACCCCACCCCCTGCAGAAAGGCATCCCTCTCAACTCAGCCACAAGGTTGAGGAGTGTCACCCCACAGCCTTCTAACCGCACCTTATGGTTTTAGCCACTGGAAAATCGGAGAGTTCTGGACTCAGTTGCCAAGTTCTGCAGAATGAGGCCTGATCGGCCCCTCCAGACTCAGGTGTCGATTGGCAGAGCCCAAGCTGTGGGGTGACCTGACGCTCCAGACTAGCTCTGTCCCTCTGCACCTGTCTACCACACATGTCAATTTTTCCCTAAAGGGCCAGAAAGGACCCCTACGGCATCACACACTTCTCATCTTCGCCTGCACCTGTGCCTAGCCCAGTGCCTGGAACGTAAATTGCCGTTGAACAAAAGGAGGCATGGACGATGGAGAAGGGGCTTGCGTTTCCAACCCTGAGCACCTGCCGTCTCCCAGCTATTCTGTCCCCCACAGGAATCCAGTGAAGGAGCCTGTCCTAGAACCAAAAGCCTCCTAGGCAACCGCTCATCTGCAGAGTGCCCACCCCCTGCACCCACACATTCAGCCTTGGCATCGCTGGCCTCCCTCAGCCCGCATCCCAAGCGGCTCCTGTTCGCCTCTCCTGCTGGCGCCCAAAACAAATCAGCGCCCCGTCTTCCTGCGTATGCAGCATGCGGCTTCAGGATTTAAGTTGATTTCTGCAGAAAGGAACCTGCGCACTCAACAGAATCTATACTCTCAGAAATTATTAAAGGAGCAGAATTAAATTCACTGGGGTCAGAGGTCAAGGGATGCTGGAAACAAGGCAATCCCAGCAGAACCGAAGCTAATTGCTGCAGCTGGACACACTGGAGGAGCGGAAACGCTCCTGAATTATTTACCTGGGCGCTAACACCCAAGCAAATAACGAGAACCTGTTCCACGCCAGTGGCCCCGTGAGCTCGTGGCATGGTGGTGGCCAGGGAGTCTCAGCACCTACTGACCCTCCCTACCCCTCCCTAGCTCCTTTTCAGAGCAGGACAGGGCCAGGTGAGGATGCAAAGGAAAGAAAAGCATGTGCCTGGTCAGGATGCCTCAAACTAAGTAAAGCCAATACACGGACTGTTGAACTTATAGCTGTCACAAAGGGCTCTGGGAGTCTGCCGGCTCCTGCCAGGAACCCAGCTTAATGCTCCTCTTCCTGAGCTCCCATCTTGAAGAACAGTAAGAGAAGGGAATGCCTTCTCCCCTTTCCCGGTTTCCATGAAAAAGGCGTTTCCAAAGCCCCCTTCTGGTCTCTTGTTTGTTCCTCCATCCTCACCGGAGTGGGTGGCCACAGGAGGGGGGTGTCACCTTGCTCCACCCCCGCAGGAGGACGGCCACCCCGGTCCAGGTGGCAGAACTAAGTCAGTCCTTCTGCCTGGTTAATGCAGTAAGGAGAGAAAATTTGTTGTCCTCTATCTTTATTTCTTGTGCATTCAACTTGTTCAAACCCCAAGTGGGGAACGGAGGTGCAGTTTGTTGTCAGGAGTGCTCAGAGTTCCCAAGTTTTGCTGCATGGATCCAAAGCTACAGTCACCAACCAAAGTTAATATACCACTTGGCCTGAGGCACAACCTTCCTGCCCACATCAGAACTGTTAAAAGTCAACCACACCGCTATAAAAGAAACCTATCCGGCTTAATCCAAGCTTCTAGAAACCACGAAGGTCAAAATGCCCTGCCCAAGGTCACAGCCACGGGCTCATGCTACACCACCAAAAACCATTCCATTTGGCTTCCTGAATTGCAGTTTTGTTTTTTTATTCCCAATACACCCAAAATTAAGTATCCATGAGGAAGTCCCTAGCAAATGGTACCCTGCTGCCTCTTCCAGGTTTTAAATAAGTTGTAAAATAAGAAGTAAAGATAAAGGCCAAAATATCAGGTTTATTGCTGCCAGAAACCAGGTGGAAAATGTGGCATTAGGACTATTAGACAAGTGGCTTGCTAGTGAGAACCCCCCAAGCCTGCCGGAGGTGTCCATGTGGTCTCAGGCAGTGCCTTGCAAGGAGGGTCCTGCATAACTGAGACTTATGTCTTACAGGAGCAGAGGAGAACTTTTGCCCTTTGAAGTCAGACTTGACCCTAGGAAGGACAAAGCAGGGCAGGCACAGCGATGCTTCCCAAGTTTACCCATCGGGGCACTCAGTGTGGGAAAAGGTGGAGAGAAGCCATGCGTGTGCTTGGGGTAAACCCTTTAGTGGGCAAAAGGGGTTCCTTTCTAACAGTGAGCAATTATGTTTGCCCTGTCGCCCAGACCAGAAACCAGGGCATCGTTCTCTCCCCTTCCCTGTCCACCTCACACATGTAAACAGTCGCTAATTCCTGTTGATCCCAAACCTGCTTTCTAAATAAACTTCAAATCTGTCCATTTGTCCCCACCCCCACTGCCGACACGCTGGGCCCGGTCATGTCTGTTCTTGACAATGGCTGCAACCTCCTACCTCGCTCGTCTCTTTGTTTCTGTTCTTCCTCCTTCCCAGTCCCTTCTTCCCCTGTGAGAGTACTAGTCCTTTTAGAATGAATGTCTGGCCATGTGGATTTCCCTTCTTAGAATCCTTCAGCTCCCCACAGCCCTGCCTTCCTCTCCAATGTCGTCTCTCCCTGACTCCTCATTCTGCGCATCAGGGATGTCGACCATCTCTCTGTGCTGCCAGCACATCCTGCCCAGCAGTGCCCCAGGGCCTTTGCACATGCAGTTTGCACACTGGTGCTGGGACAGACACTTCCCACTAACGGATTCCAGAAAGAGAGTCATACACAGACAATAGACTCTCATGTTAAGACAATAGAACAGTGAAGCATTTTTAGTTTTGTTTTGTCTCTTGCTTTAAAATAAATAGTGCCATTTCAACTGGATATCCATATAAGGAAGAAATACATCCTGATGCCTATTCTTCATACCATACTCAATAAGGAAAGTTACGGCTGGAAGAAGATATAATACTCACTAGAGTTAGCATCGATAACATGTAAAGAACTACAACTGTAACTCAGAGTAGCCAAATGATTTATAATCAATCAATCAATCAATCAATTAATAATAAAATTGAGTCACACATGGAGTAAAGATGAAAGTGTCTTATAAACTGTATTAGTCTTCTCAGAGTACAATAACAGAATACCAAACACTGGACGGCTTAAACCAGGGGAATTAATTTTCTCACGGTTGTGGGGGCTGGAAGTCAAGATCAAGGTATTAACAGGGGTGGTTTCTGGAAGGGTCTCTCCCTGGCTTACAGATGGCTGTCATTTTGCTGTGTTTTTACGTGGCCTAGTCTCTGTGTACCACAACTCCCAGTGTCTCTTTCTCTTACTATAACAACACTCATTCTGTTGGATCAGGGCCCCACCCTTATGACCTTTATGACCTCATTTAACCTTAATTATCTCCTTAAAGGCCCCATCTCCAAATACAGTCACACTGGGGCTCAGGGATGCAACATAGGATTTGGAGGAGCAGGGCCCACAATTCAGTCCATTAACAGGAAACAAGGATTGTGCTTAATCCAATTCTATGCACCTAAAGTTAAAAAAAAATAAAGTGAAAAGACAACATATCCAAAAGATTTGAAAACAGGGACTAAGCAGATGCTCACAAAGAACACCAGTGTTCATGGCAGCCTTGATTCACAACAGCCCAAAGGCGGAAACAACCCAAGTGTTCACCAACAACTGAACAGATAAACAAAATGCGGTCTATCCATATAGTGGGATATTACTCCGCAATAGCAAGGAATGAAACTCTGATACTTGCTACAACATGGACAAACCTTGAAGATGTTACGTTCAGTGAAAGAAGCAGTCACAAAAGGACAAGTTTCATATTGTTTCATTTACCCAAAATATCAGGAACCAGAAAATTTATAGAAACAGAAAGTAGATTAGAGGGTACCAGGGTTTAGGGGAAGAGGGAATAGGAAGTTATAGTTTAATGGGCACAGTTTCTGTCTGGGATAACGAAAAATTTCTGGAAATAGATAGCAGCAATTGTTAGACAACATTGTGAATGTAATTAATGTCACCGAATTATATACTTCAAAATGATTAAAATGGAAAATTTTTATGTTATATATATATATATATATAGCCACAATAACAAAATAAAATAAAAAGATCGGGGCAGGTCTGAGCCATAGGCTTCCATAGCACCTGCACATCTTCATAGTATGTATGCTGGTAGTTCCTTATTGTCTGACTTCATGCCTGGCTTATACCTATTAGATGCTCGATAAATTGATAATCATTAAACAGCTGAATTAATGAACCAGAACTATGTCAGTCTTCTGCTGCATCTACGACTTCTTGCAGGATGATTGACACAAATATTTCTGGATTCAACCAATTAGCATAGCAAGACATGAACAAATCAACAAAGGGCAGGGATATTGCTGGGTTTATCACTGTCTTCTTTGTGCCTAGCAAAGTGCCTGATACTAGGTAGGGACTCAGTGAATGAACATGGGAATGAATGAATGAATGAATGAATGAAAAGGTGTGGAGTGAGGGAGGCGAGAGTCCTGTCCATCCAGATACTGTCAGAAGTAACTTCAGAGTTTGGTCCATATGTTGAGAACAAGTACGGAGGAAGTGAACATTAGATAGATTTCTATAAATGTTGAAAGAACTGGAAGAGATGTGACACTCTGTCTTTTAATGTGTCTTTAAACATCTGCCAGGCTGTCATGGGGAGGAGAAGACAGACTTATTCCGGGGTCCCCAAGGAATCAGTGGAGGAAGGTTTAGTAAGGCAGATCGGGGCACAATTTAAAAATGAAAACCTGCACACTTTGTGCACCAACCACGTATTAACATACATTCAGATACATTTCACGCCTCTCTGAAGCAGGCATGATTTCCCCACACCTTATACCTGAGAGATGAGGTGGCTTGCTCAAAGTTACAGCTGCAAGAGGACGAGCCAGGATATAAACTCAGGACCAGCGGACTCCGTTGCCTACAGTTTAGAGCTGACTAAAAAAGGGGTCGGCTGCCTTGTAAGGTAGTGAGTTCCCCATCACCGGAGCTGGTCAAGCAGAGACTTGGTCAGTTAAGATAAGAGAGAACACATGATGTAGCTGAAATGACAGACTGAACTGAAATGTCTGTGGTTCCCTGGCTGTGGGTTCACCCACTCTTGCATTGAGTGCACCCAGGCATCATAATGGCTTTTGAGACAATGGCTTTGGTTTAGTAAGCTAACTTAAATAAAATCTACCTGTCCTCTAAGCCACACCTACATGGCTTTTAGACACACCCGACTTTAAGTGCAAGGATGGCAAATAGATTTTATGTTTTGATTTGATTCAGTTGGTGGTGCCTGTCTGGAGTGGTGCTTTAAAAATAGTTTTAAAACTTTGTTTAGCCTCCATGGGAAACTGTGCTTTGACTGATTAGTGACGTCTGTCGTGGGTGAGGGGAATAGCTGGCAGACACTGCCACATGTTTGCCATCCTTGCTCCAGGATGTGCATTTTAACTCTGGAGAGTCCCATGGGATCACAGTGGTAAAGCCACATTCATCTAAGAAAATACCAAAGTGCATCTTCTTCGAGCCAGAAAAGGGATTAATCTGCAGCATGGAGATTTGCAGCAGTTCAGATTCCAATTCCTAAATATTACTCAAGTTGCCTCTTTGTGGGCTTGTCCCTTAATTAGAAGGCTCTGCAAACACTTAAGAGCTGAGCGGTTTCCCAGCCATTCCATCCCAGCGCCTGTCCTGCCAGCTCCCCAGTCCTCCCCTCCCCAGTCTCCCCAGAGCACCAGGCTGGGTTTTGATCAAGCAAATTGAAATGTATGTTTCCCGCTGTGAAGTAAATAGCCACCCCCCAACCGCATCTTCATCCCCGAAGCCAATTAGAGGCATGGCTGCCTTCCCAAGTGGAGCGGGAGAGCATCTCTGGCTCATCCCTTCCTTGGATGTTTGGGGAATTCTATCACCCCACATCCCAGCCTGTCTAGCCCTCCAGAAAATCTGGAAGCCTTCCCTGGACAAGCGTCTTGAGGAAGTTTCTTCCCCAGCTTTGCCTATCTAGCATGCACACCCCTTCCCACTGGGGCCTCAGTGGTTAACAGTGCTGGGTTTGGAGCCTGACACACTTGGGTCCAAATCTTGATCCTGCCATGTACGTGCTGTGTGACTTTGGGCAAGTCACTTAAGCTCTCTGAGCTTAACTTCCTCATTTTTAAAGTGGGAAGAATATTATAAACTACATGATGCCTTATGCATTCCACTGTCACTTATGAATATCCTTTACATACCTCTGTCCCATGCCACTGCCACAGTTTGCATCTAAGCCTTATCTGTTCTTCCCTGGCTATGTTGTGTACCCGGTTAGGCAGAATTTATTATTTTTTTTTAAAGCCAGAGAAGCTGCTATTTGAATTTTTCAATGTCTTCTCTGCTTGTTTAGGGACACTGAGTCATCTTGGAGTAGACTTTCTCTTTTCTGGGAACAACCCCTAGGTAATAGAATGATAGTGGGTCGGGGGCAACAGGAGCTCACTATCCTAGAAGGAAGGAATGAAGGGACCTTTTCTGAAGTTTGACCAGGGCTGCACCTCCCAACATACCAGAGCTGGTGACTGGGAGGGAAATTGGCAAAGTAGGGGCCCCTTGGGAAGAAAAGTTTCAAGAGCCCAACTTCTTCCTTGCTTCTGAGGTTCAGGGACACAGTTTGAGGTGGTCCCAACCCAGGTCTGCTGGAAGCCCCAAGAGAACGTACCTTGAGGGAAGGTAGTGAGCTGGGCTCAGCCTTCAAGCCTGGGTCAGGGTTTGACTGGCGTAGATGTGGCTCCTTCCCAAGCCCCTTTTCTCAGAGGATGTGCTCTGGGGAAGATACTGCAGCTGGAGAGTGCACACTAAGGAGCTTATCTTGAGGAATGAAAGAGGAATCCTTGAAGCCTGCTGAGAAGGCAGGTCTGCTCTCTTCACACAAGAGCCATCAGCCAGCCACATGTGGCTATTTAAGATTAAGATTAAATTAATCAAAATGAAATAAACTTCAAACTTTAGTTCCTGAGTCACAACTAGCCACATTTCAAGAGCTCAATTGCCATTTGTGGTTAGTGGTTACATTAGACAGTGTGGAATGATAGAACATTTCCATCACTGCAAAGCGTCCTATCGAGACAGCGCTAATCCAGAAAAGGTTTCTCAGCGTAGACACTACTGATGTTTGGGGTCTGACAATTCCTTGCACTGGGGGGCTGTCCTGTGCATTATAGGACATTAGCAGCATCACTAGCCTTTACCCACTAGATGCCAGTAGTACTTCAAGCTCAGTTGTGACAACCAAAATATCTCCAGACGTGGCCAAATGTCCCTTGGGAGGGGGGTGGGGACCGATCAGGGGGCAAATTTACCACCAGTTGAGAAACACTGAGCGAGACCATATAGACCACCATGGGCATTGCTCAGGAGTGGACAAAAATACACCTGGGCTGGGTCAGTTTTCTTCAGGGCTGGTATGGTAGCAACAGGGTACATGGCTGGCCCCTTCCAGGTGAACCAAGCATGTGTCCAGAACTCTTGGCCACTCAGAAGACTGAAAAGGGGAGGGCGGGGCTGGGGAGGAGGCCAGAAGGAGCACTTGGTCTTGCAGTCACATTTGCATCCCTGCAGGCCCCCTCCAAGGCCTCCCAACCCTGTTTGGCCACCCCACAATTAGCCCTACACACTGGCCACCAGAGTGATCATTGCAACAGATATATTCTTGCCATTGTTTCCCATTCCTCATAAGATAAAATCCAGACACCTTGGCCTAGCACCCAGGCCCCTTGCAGCCTGGTTCCTCTGAATATTTTCAGGTTCACCAGCACCTCTCTTTAATTTCCTGCAGGTCATACTGTTCCTTGCCCAGCCATACCCTTTCATGCTTCTATGAGTTTGCATATGCTGTTCCCTATACCTGGAATTCCCTCTCTTCTTGCTCTTCCCATTGAAATCTCACTCACCTTTTCTGTTTTAGGGGAACCCCCAAGACCACCCACATGCTCATTAACTCACTAGAAGAACTCATGGCACTCAGCATACTCTTGACCTCATGGCTACAGTTTATCACAGTTAAAGGATACACGACAAGATCTATAAGAGGAAAAGACATTGGATGGACTACAGAAATCCATGCACGGGCTTCCTATGCTCTCCCTCCCATGACACATTTGAGGAGGGACACACTGAGCATGTTCTTTTCTCCTGCAGCAAAAACGACAGCAACACGTATGTAACATTTTTCTGCCTGGGAAGCCTGTTTGAGACTCAGAGTTTAGGGTTTTTATTGGGAGTTGGTCACATGAGCACTCTTTACCTAGTAACCACCAAAATTTCAGACTCCCCTAAGGAAAATAGATGTTCTACATAAAATACGTTGTACAAACAGTCTATGCTGAACTAAGTTACTTTATCAGTTAGGGGATGTTGCAAAAGCCAAGTTCCTCGACTTCAGCCAAGGGCCAACTTTGCAAGCAAACTCTTAAAAAAGCAGCTTCAAGTTTACTGTGCTCATTCTTTGCACTTTTCTTTTCTAAAATCATAGGCCACACATTCTTTGTGAAGCCTTTCTTGCCTCCATGGTAAAGCTGATTGGTAGCCTCTGGGTCCTGTAGTTTTCTAGGAGTCCCTGTATCATGAAAGAAACTACCAGGGCCTTGCAATCGCATGTGTGTGTTCTCCTCCAGGCAGTAAGCACTTTGAAGGCAGGGACCAGCATTGTGTCTTGGTGTTCCCAGGGCCACCAACCCATGGGCAGTTCTGCTGGTCCATCAGACAAGAGAGCCAACGGCAGCCTGAGCCCACATTCCTCTCCCCCTGCCCCTTGCCCTGCTGCCAAGTGAGGAGACCATACTCTCCCCAGGTGGCTCACTGGCTGAGAACATCAGGTGTAGAGTACTGATAGCCAAGCTGGCCATTTGGCAAAGCACCTTTAGGTGCATGTGTGGGCCAGGTAAGGGAGAGAGGTCTCACTACGTAGAGAGTAATCTCAGCATCAGCTTGAGAGAAGGACACTAGTACAATGCTACTGGGCAGAGATGAGGCAGAGGAGGGGCTGTCCTCAAAGTTCCACGTCCCTTTAGTTGAAAAACAGGGTCCATATCCCACTCCCTGGACTTTGGAGTCCGGGTGACCCAGGTTGGAATTCCAGCTTCCCCATTTTCTGAGAGATCTGGCAAGTGCCTTAGCTTCCCTGAGCCTCAGTTGCCTCATCTATAACCTGGGAATAATTCCTCCTTCAAGAGGCTACTGTGAAGGTCAACTGAAATATATCACAGAAAGCACCTACCATAGTGCCTGCACAGGAGGTAGCTCTGACTGCCATTGTCACTGAATGATATTGTTGGGGTGCGGGGCTTCATTTGCCCAGCGCCCTTGAGCGAGGAGCAGAGGACAGCCCTGCCCTGGGTGTCAGGCCCTGTCCGGCTTGGCACATGCTATGGGCAGTGGCTCCAGCCGCCCTGGGAGTGTTTGGCATGGACCCTGCGGCCCACCACCTTCCACAGGCCGCTTTGATCAGTTTGGGTCACCCTGGGAAAACATTTACCATCTCTTGTCAAATGAGACACAGTTCCAGAGACTTTGGGGGTAACCATGGCAACTGATTTCTGAGCGGGATTATTGTTCCTTTATCAGAAAGTTCTCTTTTCCTCCAGCTTTCTCGGATGCTCCAAAGTTCACTGAATTTTTAAGTGGGGTTTTATTATATCTTGGAGCTAAATCTTTTTGCAGTAGCAACCCTTCCCCAAATCAGTAATGAAAGCCTGCAGGAAAGAGTCTGGAAGTCTGTTCCAAAGACAACTCCCCCCGCCCCAGTTGCCCATAACCACTGTCTGCTTTTGCCCCTAGTGAACATAATCAAGGTAGTCAATGTCCTCTTGCTGTGAATGACCAGTTTCCTCTCCCAGGTTCCCTCTGAGCTGCTCCACCCATGCAGCCCAGGGGGAGCAGGCATCCTGGGCTCTTCAGAGCAGGGACCTGCCAGACTCAGTTCTCCAGCTGAGCTCCTGGGGCAACACACGGAGATAAATGGTGCATACTTCAAGCCCGTCCCAGCTCTACAGCCATGAGGCTGCAGGTGAGACCTTGTACCCCCTGGAGCCCCCGTTTTCTTACCATAAAAGGGCTAAAGACACTCAGTCCAGCACATCGTCTTGCAGCCCAAGCGCTCTGCAACTGAATGAATGAACAGTTTAACTAATTGATTCCTTGCTGTGTCTCTTGCAAGTTTCAAATAAAGAAACGATTATGGAAGTTCATTATAAGCTGCGAAGTGCTCCTAAGTGCATGGCAGCATTGTTAGGGTCGTTGTGGTTGATAACGAGAACACCACCTGCAGCTGGCCCACCCTGCCGGCAGAATTACCGCCTGCAAACCCGCTCGGCTCCGGCGGGCAACCTCACCCCCTGCCTCGGTGACCTGCGCTCCGCACAGAGGGCAGCCCTGGCCTTGACCCTGGCCTTGATCGTTGACACCCACGGCCTGGTTCCGCCCTTTCTTCCTGCTGTCCTTCCGTCTCTGGCCCGTCAGGGTTCAGACTGAGCCCCAGCCTTCAGGGGAGGAGAGAGGAGGGAAGGTAAATGCCAAAGCCAAGATGTGGGGACTGTGGTTTGCCCGACTCTATCCCGTTGCTATCGAGGGAGAAAGACGATCTCAGGGGTCTCTCTGTGAGCTAACCCGTCCTCAGAAACACGGCCGTGCTGGCGCTTCACCCGCTCAAGTCAGGACATTCGTTTCCCAGCTGCTTTGCTGTGAATGAGTCCTCGGATAGCTGAGGGGCGGAAGGCGGTGTCTGAGCTCAGATAGGAGGCCCGGCCTGGCCCTGGCATGGAAGCTGGGCGCTGTGCGGAGCCGCCACACGCAGCAACACCCGGGGCCGGGCGGCTCTGGGCCGTTTCCAGTGAACCGCGTAGACAGCGGCATTCAATCGGTGTTGCTGTGCTCCACGGCTATTCGGGGGGTTCACCCTGAGCAGAGCAGCAAGGAGCCAGCTCCTGTCCCCCGCCAGTGTCCCCCACACATGCTCCGCCCTGCCCGGGCTGGTGACTCCTGAGACGCCACCCTGAGTGCTGGGGGTTCTGGGCCCCCTCTGGCTCTGTCCCGTCTGAAAAGCCCTCGCCAAGCTCCGAGCCCAGTCTTAGAGGAGCCTTGGAGAGGGCGGCCGTGGTGAAGGTCACAGAGCTCTCTGGGAAGCAGGAAGGTGCTGGAGGGGTCTGGGGAATGTAGGGGGTGGGTCAGGTCACTGGGGGTCGATGTCCAGCCAGAAAAGAGCCTGGGCTGGGAACCTGAGGGCCACCACCTTGGAAGGGGCACCTTCTCTGTGCTGACTCAACAAGGACAGGCTCTTTATACACATATCCTCAATG
Organism: Mirza zaza; assembly: GCA_008750895.1. NCBI lineage: Eukaryota > Metazoa > Chordata > Mammalia > Primates > Cheirogaleidae > Mirza > Mirza zaza. The sequence continues at coordinate 45,432 of VSMD01000372.1, forward strand.
ATCAGGCCTGGTCACACTCGCTCCAACTACGAGTGACGCTGTCTTGGTCATGGCACTTGCTGGGGCGGCTCTGGTGGGGTCGCCTTCTACCCTATTCTCCTGCTGGGGTTCATGTCTAAAATTAGCTGGTTGATACTTTAAATACTGCTGAGAGGTCAGGCCTCCTGCAGCCTGTGGCAGGGAAGGTGTCAGCACCGGGTGACTTTGACCCAGAGAGAGTGTGCAGCTGTTTAACACTTTAAAGCTGGCCTGGGAAGCCCTTGGGGTGGACCGTCCAAGATTCCTCCCTTTCTCAGCCACCTATGACCAATGCCACCAATTCCTGCTTATTTTACTGCAAGATCAGCCCTCATGCCATCAGCCTACCCGGTCCCTCAGCCCTGGGCACACCACGCCCACCCAGATGACTGCCCAGCCCCTGCTTCCTGGCCTCCCTGGCCCTCCATCCAGCCCTTCGGACTAGCCCCTCATGAATCTGCCTGAAGTACACATTATTAAGTTATGTGAGCATTTACTGAGGATTAATATGCACCAAGCCCAGCACCAGGAACTTTTTATGTATCAGTTCATTTATCCTCAAAATGACAAGGCTGCTGCCATTATCCCTGCTATGGTCTGAATGTGTCCCCCAAAACTCGTGTGTTGGAAACTCAGTCCCCACTGCAACAGGGCCAGGGAGTGGGGTCTTTTGAGAGGTCTTTAGGTCATGAGGGGTCCACCCTCACAGTGGGTTAAGGCCACTATGAAAAGGGCTGGCAGGATTGGGTTTACTCTCGCCTACTCTTCCACCTGCTTTCATCTGAGGGCACAGTGACAGGGCGCACACCTGACGCTGGCAACTCCATCTTGGACTTCTCCACCTCCAGAACCATGAAAGAATAAATTTCTGTTGCGCAGTCTCAAGTATTCTGTTACAGCAACACAAAACAAACTAAGACAACTCCCATTTTACAGATGGGGAAACTGAGGCTCAGAGCAGTTGAGCAAATTATTTAAGGGCCACAACTACTAAGTAGCAGATCTGGGGTTCCAATCCAGACCTGTCTGACTCACAGCCCTTGCTCCCAACCTCTGTACCATGTGGAGCTGAGATCGGTCAGGCATGGCTCTCTCGCGGCTCAGGGGCTGAGAGACAAACAGGCATGGAGAGAGCTTATGGGACCACGAGGCTGTTCACCATGAAAAAGTGCAGTTGGAGATGGCATGTTTGCCTGGCTGGGCAGCTGGAGGGGAACCCACCGCCTCTCGGAGGACCTGGAGGGAGGAGTCAGGAAGGGCATTTTGTGCAGAGCAAACAGCATGTTGGGAGATTTTGGTAGACTGGGTATAAAACCGAGAGTTATGGCCTGGCAGAAGAAGCAACAGAGATGAAGTCGGGACAACCAGGATGACTAATGAGCATCTCACACTTAATCTGTCCTGAGCGTGTGCTGCCCCCACGCCAGCGCCTGCCACGGCCTTTCTTATCTCAGTTCCCGGCAGCTCCATTTGCCGGATGCTCTGACGGAGGATCTTCAGCCTCGACCCCTCTCTTTCTCTCACGTCCCGTATCCGGCCATGGGCCAATTCACTCAACTCTCCTTTCCAACTACTTCCAGAATCGGATCACCTCTCCCCACCTGCCCTGCCCAGCCCACTCCTGGACCAGCCCGAGCCCCCATGACCTTGGGCCCCGACGGTTACCACAGCCTCCGGACTTGTCCTCAGCCTGCAGTCTGTTTACCAGGGTGGCCAGAGTGACCCTTTATAAAAGCAAGTCTGATCATGTCATTTTCCTGCTCAAACCCTCTGAGGTCCCATCAGAGTGAGTCAGAGTGAAAGCCTGGCAGTGACCAGCAGGCCACCTGGAGGCTCTGAGCTCTCCCTCGAGAGTCTTTGCTCTCTCCCCTCTGTCCACACCAGCTGCTCCTGGGAACTCTGGAACGTTCTCTCTCGAGTCCTTGCATTATTGTTCCTCTTGCCTGGGAGCCACGAGACTCGCCTTCTTACTTCCTCCGAGTGGGCATCCACTCACGTCACCTCCCCATGGAGGCTTCTCTGGCCATCCTCTCTAAAATGTCAACCTTCCCCCATTACAATATTTCCCTCTTCCCTGGTTGATTGATTCTTTTTGGCACTATTGCCTACCACGATTTAACATACCAGATATTAGACTGTGAATTGTCTACTTCTACCACTAAAAGGTAAACTGCATGAGAACAGGGATATTTTATTTTGTTATTCGGGGCTGATAGGGAAACAAAGAAATGCATTTGTGGCCAGGAATTCTGAGGCCCTTGACATTCCCAAGGGGAGCCGTGCTGGGGAGTGGGGGGCCGAGGATGGAAGGAGCAGTGGGAGTGGGTGGATCTGGGAGCGGAGAGCCCACGCTGTCTGAGGCTTCGTCCCGCCAGACACTGCAGTCTCCCAGGGTCCAGGAAGAAGTCAGGAGGCGAGAAGGGCACTTGGGACCACCCACCTGGGGAAGCTCCGGCACTGAGCAGGCCAGAGATGGCGAGCGGGTACCTTGGCGGCAATCTGACCTCAGAGCAGGAGGCCCTCAGTCTGGAGGCCACACTGAGGTCAGGTCAGCTCTGATGATAATTCATGCCTTTTCACAAACACCCAGAGGCGCTCTGTCACCTTCAGGACAAAGTCTACACCCTCCATGTCAACAGAAGCCCCTTAGCAGTTGGCCTCGTCCCGCCTCTGCAGCCTCAGCCCTTAAAACATGGATTCTGAAGTGAACAGAGACTTTGGAGCCTGAGGATCTGGGTCAGAGCCCCGGTTCTGCCACTGACTCAACTCTCTGAGCCTCAGTTTCCTCATCGCGAAACAGGGATGAAAATGTCTAATTCATAAGCTTCCTGTAGGAATTGAAATCCAAGAGATGCCAAAGCAAACTACGTAGCAGAATATACAACCTACAAGTGGTGCTGGGCAAACGGGGGCTGCAGCTTTCAGCCCTCACCTCCCCGAGCCTCACTGCCTTCATCTGTAAGTTGGGTCTGGCCATGCCGAGCACCGGCTCGTCATAAGGATTCAGCGAGAGCAGGCTGATGAAAATGTTTGCAAACAAATCTGCAACCGTGAGAGTTGCACTGTGCAACACTAATCCACCCACACTTCCCTGAACAGACTTTCTCCCTTCGTGCCCCTCTGAGCCTTTTGATCAGGCCATCTCTCTGCCTGGAAGTCCTCTCCCCCTGGGTCGCTCTGCCTGGCCTGGCCACGCTCAAGGCTCAGCTCTGCTCCTACCCCCTCCAAGAAGCCATCCCTTCGAGAGCAAGCCACGAGAGCCCTGCCCTCTGCTCGGTGTGCTTAGCACCAGAGCTCGTCCTTAGTCTATTAGCCTTCCTCTGTTTCCCCGTTCGACTGTGAGCTCTTGCAGGGCACAGAGGGGGCTTCTCACACTCGGGGGCTCTGCAGCTCTCTGCCCAAAGCTGCACCGCTGCAGCACTTGATAAATGTCGATTTAGCTGGATTAGAGTAAAAGAATCGAGGGGAGCAGCCATCTCTCCCACATCTCCTCTTCCAATCAGATGTCTAACTGTTTCTCTAGGATAGGAATTAATTGAATCAAGGGCCATTTTCCTAGGAAAAAAAAAGAAGCCAATTTATGACTTTAAAAATAATTGCAGTCCTGTGTTATGTCCCATTTGGGGGGAGCAGAGGGGACTCAGATAAATAAACTCACAGCAAGCAGGCAGAGGTGTCACCGTTTCTCTTAATAAAGGATGCACTTCATCTCTCAAGATCACTCGCAAAGGGCCCTCCCACCAGCTGAGATGCCTACAAATGCTTAAACACCCCCACCCACCCTGCACCGGCGCTCAGAGCAGAGCCACAGGCCTGGTGGCCCCGCGTCAAGTCCCGGCTGCCTGCACAGTGGTCAGGATGGTGGCGGCCCAGCCCTCAGTGACCCCAGCCGCTGCAGGCCAGCAGCCAGTGTCTGTCCCTCCTTCATGGCCCCACCTCTGCAGGCCTCTGTTTCCCTCCAGCCTGGACCTTTCCATCGGCCACCTTGCCAGTCGCCCTGCCTCCCCAGGACCCCCTCCAGTCCCTCCTTCATGCAAACTGGCTTGGAGATCTTTCTGGAACACATGTCTGAGCACTTGGAAAACTCCTTCCTCTTCCTTCAAAGCCCGGCCTGAATGTTGCCGCATCGGTACAGCCTTTCTCTGCCTTCCGGAAGCGAAGGCTACTCCCTTAACTCCTCTTTTCAACACTCGCCACATGGCATAGGCGTGTCTGGACATGGCTAACTTCCTGGCCACAAGCCCCAAAGAACTTGGACCATGTTGGAGGAATTCTCTGAGTTTCTGGAGCCAGCAGAGGTGGAGGAGGGGGGGAAGGAAGGAGCCTCCCTGCTCTGCATCTTGACACGGCCAAAGCTCCCTGTGAAGGCTCATCTGCCACTCAGGGCGTCCCCTGCAATCCCCTGGCTTGGAGGTACCAGGGGTGCTAAGAAGGGTTGGCAGTTCCGGCCAAGCAGACAGAGTTCGGAGGAAGATCCTGTCCCAGGGAGAGGTCTGGAGAGTAAACTGGGAAACCGGATGCTGCCAGCGAGGGCTGGGAGAGGCAGAGCCTGCTCGCACACATGGAGGCCCAGGGCTGGCCCTCAAGAGAGGGCTGAGACACCTCGGCCTTTCAGAAGCTCCTGGTGGAGAGTCAGGGCCTGGCGGGACAACGCTTCTAACCTGCCAGGCCGTGCGCTCCTGAGAGCAGGGACAATCTGCTTGCTCTCTGTCCCCCGCATCTCGTAACACAGAGCCGAGCATGAAGCATATTTGCACAGAGCTGGAGGGAGGCTGCCTTGCTGGCTAGGGCTGCTGTAGAGGGCAGAGAGGCTGCAGGGCAGAGGTGGGGGGGGGGGGCCCAGAGCCACAGGGGTGGAACAAGCAGAGGTTGACACACACACCAGGGACCCCGCAAGCCCAGGCTCCTGCACCCCGCCCCCCACCTCCCCAACCATTAATGATCCCTATGCTCTGCTCTAGTGAGTTTGAGCTGCCATCCTCCTCTTCACAGTGACTGAGAGGCCCTTTTGGAGCAGGTGATGTGACACCCTGCGTGCCTACAGGAGGCACAGAGCAGTGAGTGACTCTGATGTCCCATCTGGGGCCTGACTTTGCCCAGGGCTGCAGCCCGGTCTGTAGGTTCCCAGCGGTGGGTTTTCAGAGCATGTCGCTGGGAAGGAGCGACACCAAATTCTGAGCAGTGATTATCTCCGGCTGATGGGCTTTCGGGAGAGTTTAACTGTCTCCCTAACACTGGCAGTACATCCAGGATATTTTAATTACCAGGAAATGCAACAACAAACGCTATCTTGTGCGTGGAAAGAGAAATAGCACGAGTGAGCTGTCGAGCTGACGCGGCTGGGGCCTCACGGTTGTTAGAAAAGACTGCAGAGATGATTAGGATCCTGGAAGCCGGTGCGGGGCGAGAGCGGGGGAAGACCCTGTGCTCCTGGGCCAGCGGGAAGTCTAGGTTGGAGGATCCACTCAGGCGCAGTGGGACACATGGCTGTCACAGAAGGGGGTGGCCCCTTATGAAGAGCCCTGGCTGCTGGGGGGAGACACGGAACCTGGTCTTGTAGGGGAGCTGGGAGCCCCAGGTCAGTGCCGTGCCTTGATGGGCCAACCGCTCTGGCTGCAGTGACCAACGGGAAGATGGCTCTCACGGCCTGGGAGAGGTGGGAGGGGACACAGAGCCGCGGTGGCAGGGGCTGGAGGAGACAGACAAGACAGGCCGTGCAGGATTCCGTGGGGCCAATGTTCTGAGCCTGAGATGGGAGTCCCATTTGAGGGGCTGGGGTGCTCGAGAGGCAAAGTGGAGGGGTGAAGCAGGGGTGTAGGGGTGTCGTGTCCCCCACCCCCCTGGGCCTCTCCACCTCCCTCCTGCCGCAGGCTTGGTTTAAGTCCCCGTGAGTTCCCTCCCGACTGTGCCGCTGTGCTCCCTGCGGCTCCCTCCCGTCCCATCTCCAAGAACAGCCCGTGGGAACTCGGTGGAGCAGGGCCCCCCAAACGCAGAGCTGCACCCCAGCTGCAGGTTCTGCCTCAGAGGTCCAGGTGAGAGGCAGCATCTGCATTTCCCACAAGCTCCCAGGTGACAACCGTGCTGCTAGTCCTTGGACCACACTTTGAATAGCAAGATTCTAAAACCCAAGTCTGAACATGGGCCCGTCCTGCACGCAATGCTCCAGTGACATCCCGTGGCCCGACTGATTGAGGCCAAGATACTTCACAAGGCTTCCAAGACTTCTGGGATGCCGCTCCTGCCACCTCTGCGGTCTCTTCCCGGACCACTCTGCTCCCGGTCTGGCTTCTCTCCAGGTGTTCGAACTTCCCTTCTTCACCTGGAAGCTGCTGCCTGACCTTCAGAACCTCATTCATGTTGTTCTTGCTGGCTGGGATACCCCAATTCGCCCCTGCCACCACCTACACACACACGCACACGCACACACACGTGTCTCTGCCTGTGGAAGCCTTTCCCATCCTCACTCCCCAGCGTGTGTGGCATTTACTTCTTTTGCAATTACATGTCCCATGTCTTTCCCCCGACTGGTCCATGGTAGGTACTCAGCACATGTTCGTTGAATAGGTCTGAGCTCAATATTCAAACCTAGTTTGTGTGACTCCAAGACCAGGGACATTTCCTGAAACCACATTTCCCCTCTTTTCAGGTAGAACTCAAGAAGTCCCCGAGAGCAAGGGCTGTCCCCCACACACATCCAAACATCCAGAATCTGATTTCAGGCCCCTGATCAAGGTTGGTGGCTCCCCCCTGGAGCTGAGGCCGCCACTTCCCACTCACGGGGTCTGCTCTGCTCCAGCCCTGGGATGGAGCCTGAGCCAGGAGCTCAGGGGATGCTGCTCAAGAGCATGCTGCTCTGTCCCGTATCCTGGTGTCCTCTGAGAGTCAGCACCATCTTACCCCACAGCTCGGCCCTTTCCGCCTACATGCTGCTTAGACCTGGAGTACATCAGGGCTTTGGGTCTGGGCTCTGTCATCTATTTGCCCTGGGGCTGGAGTCTGTAAGTGGAGTCTTGTTCCCACCACCTCCCTCCCTCCACCCCAATCTCCTGGATTTGTCACCTGAGCTCTGCCAAACACTCTGCCACCGCCAGGTGGACTACCTCGACACCTTTTGGCAGCCAGGGTGGTCACCATCTTCTCCAGAGTCACTATCAAGCTGGCCAGGCCTGAAACTCCCCTTCACTGACAGCTGGGCGTTTCCCAGCCCTTACCCTATCTCCAAACTATGCCTAGCTTAGGTCAAGATCCTGACCTTTCTTATCATCTCCAATCTACTGATGCATTTTATATTTTCATGCCCAGCGGGCAGGTCACAAGTGATTGCCAGCAGCTAAGTTGAGGACTCTCATTCACACCTCTCTTATCAGGATGCACAGCCCCCTTGTGTCATACCTGTGAGTGGTGCCCACGGGAGCCATGCACATGGCACTCTGCATCCTGACCCCTGGCCAGGGATCCTACACACAAAAAGACCAGGAGACCCATATGGGGGTCATATGGAGTCAGCCCTGTGCTCTCAAGAATTCTAATGAAAGGTCTTCAGGATAAAATAGCAGCCGAGGCTATTCCCTTTTGCATCCATACATCAAGGAGAGTTTTAAACTTTCATCATTTACTGAGGCCACAGACCAAATGCAGGTGACCTCTCTTGAGTCTGGGAAGGTCATGAGAAGGGAGGAGCCATCATTAGGGAAGCTGATGAGGAGCTGATTACTGCTAACCATGCTGGATTTTCCTGCTACATTATTCATACAAACAAGTTTGGATGTGTGTGTCCAGGCAGCCATCTAAACACTAAATGAGCTGATGCAGTTAGAAACAATTGCCCTGTTGGAAACACCAGAACTGAATTTGACAACTGATTACTACTCTATGAATGAATGTATTCTGTTTTTGGTATTTCAGCCGGACTTTCGCGAGCTTGTAATGGGAGAAGGGGACAGTCTGCGTTCTGTTGTGCTGTAACCCCGTGCTCTGCTGGCTCGCACTGCGGGCCTACTTACTCCTGTGGCTCTGAGCCCCGTCCCTTAGTGTTTCCCTAAGGCTGAAGTCTTGCCCTTTAGTCATGGAGACTGGGTTCCCTGAAGTCTTATTGGCGGAGTGTGCCGGAATCTTACATATGGTCCATCAAAGAGGACTTTCATAAAGTGTAGGAGAGATAAAATTGAAACATTCCAGAGTCATACTTGGAATTAGCAAATCTCGCATTTGGGAGTTTATCCTACAGAGGTAAATCACAGGTGCAAAGAGATAAAGGCAAATCATTATCTAAAATAGCTAATGGTCTCATAGGGTTTGGGGAACAAAATTTGGAATTTTGTTTCCTCCAAAGAGGAAGGGTCCTCATAACTATCCCAGGCTATTAATTGGGACATATGAAGGGGCATGGCTAACCAGAAATAGACCAGGCTTTGAACAAGGAAAGCCTGTATTCCAACTGCCATGTTAACAGAATACAGGAGAAAAGTTATATAATCATCTCAATAAAGGCAAAAATACTACAAAAATTCAATATTTATGATTAAGAATTTATAGAAAATAATAGAAAGGGATTTCCTCAATTTCATAAACCTACAGCAACATTATACTTAACAGAAAAATGTTAAGTTTTCCCTAGAGTTTGGGAATAGTTTGCTATCAAAAATTCTTTTCTGTATTATATTAGAGATCCTTGCCAGTGCAATAAGGAAAGACAGTTTTTAAAATGTGTAGGATTAGAAAGAAAAACATTGCATTGTCATTTTTTACCAATGACATGACTGCATATATAGAAAATCCAAAACAGTCTACAGATAACTGATTAGCATAAATATGTGAATTTAGCCAGGTCACTGAATATAAGCTCCATACGTAAAAATCAACCACATTTCTATATGGTAGCAACAAATAAAAATAATTTTTTTGAAATATGCTACATACAATACCACAAAAAACTAAATACTTAGAAATAAGTCTAATAGAATATTTGTGAGACCTCTACCTGGGAAACTATAAAACAGTATGGACTTAAATTAAAGAATCCCTAAATAAATGGGGAGTAGGGGGAATAGACTGTGTTTATGGAGACTCGATAATATTAATTCTCCCCAAATTGATTTATAGATTCAATGTAATACCAATTAAAATCCCAGAAGGTGCTATATGTAGAAGTTGATGATTCTAAAATTTATATAAAATGAAGATAGCTGAGAACAAGCAAGATAATCTTTATCAGGTATCAAAATTATTTTTTATAAAGCTACAGGAATTAAGGTAGTATGGTATTGGTGCAAGGGTAAGCAAATAAAGAAGCCATAAAATGACCCACATATGTATGTGTGTATATGTACACATACAACTGATCTGTGACAAAGATGGCACTGCACAAGTGTGGGGAAAGGATAGTTTTCTCATTAACTAGTGACACGTCAACCACTGGGTATCTATGTATGAAAAATAAATGCTGATCCTTACCTCACATCACACACATCAAAAATTAATTCCAGTTGGATTATACATTTAAATATGAAAGGTAAAATAATGAAGCTTCTAGAAAACAATAAAGGAAACTAGGTGATTTTAGGGTAAACAAAGATTTCTTTTTATTTTTTGGAGACAGAGTCTCACTCTGTCACCATGGGTAGAGTGCAATGGCATCATCATACCTCTCTGCAACCTAAAACTCCTGGGCTCAAGTGTTCCTCCTGCCTCAACCTCCAGAGTAGCTGGGATTATAGGCGCACACCACCACGTCCAGCCAATTTTTCTATTTTTAGTAGAGATGGGGTCTCACTCTTGCTCGGAAGACAAAGATTTCTTTAACAAGACACAAAAGCACTAAACTTAAAAGAAATGATAAATTGGACTGTATTAACATTAAGAACTTTGTGTGTCACATGATCCCATTAAGAAAGTAAAAAGGCAAACCGATGTGGGAAAAGATATTTCCAACACATATAACTAACCAAAACTAATATATTAACAGAATATACTTAGAACACCTATAAATAAATAAGGGGAAAAGATAACTAAAAAACAAACAAAATATTTGAACAGGATTTTACATAAGATAATATTGAAATGGCCAATAAACTATAAAAATATGTTCGAAAGCATTGATAATCAGGAAAACACATATGAAAGCCACAATGAGATACACTAGAAAGTCTAAAATAAAAAAAAGACTTTAAGCGTGGACAAAGATGTGGAAACTGGAACTCTCTTACACTGTGGCAGTGTAAGTTTGTACAATCACTTTGGAAAAAAGTTTCTACCAAAAGTTGAATAGATGCATCTCCTACAACCTGCAGTTCGAGGCCTGGGCATATGACCAACAGAAATGCCCACCTGTGTCTGTAACAGACACATATGAAAATGCCCATATCAACACTACTTGTGATAGGTAAAAACTGGAAACAATTTAAATGTCCATTAAAATAGAATGGGCAAATAAATTGTAGCCTATTCATAGAGTGAAATATTAAACAACAATGAAAATGAACAAGCAACATTGAATGAAAAGCCAGACACAGAAAAGCATATACACCATGATCCCATTTATATAAAATTCAAAATTTGGCAAAACTAACTCATGACAATGGGCATCTAGATAATGATCACCACTGGGGAAGATCGGCTGGGATGGTGAGTTTCTAGGGGTCTGACAGTGTTCTATTTCATGATCTGGGTAGAGATTATACGTGAGGCATTCCAACAAACCGTCAGCCTATAATTGGTGTTCTTTTCTGAGCATCTGTTAGACTTCAATAAAACAGATTCTTTCCTTAAAAAAAAAAAAGAATATACTTAGTTTTGATCTGGAGGCAAGGCAAGGAGTAGAAAAAGGAATTTTGTTGTGCTTCATAGATAGTACATTTTTTACAAATTGAAGTTTTGTGGCAACCCTGCATCAAGCAAGTCTAAGGGTGAAATTTTTCCAACGGCACATGCTCACTTCAAGTCTGTGTCAGCATGTTGTAGCAATAAGGTTTTAATTAAGGTGTGTGCATTGTTTTTAGACATAATGGTACATAGTGGACAACAGTAGAGTGCAAACATAACTTGTATATGCACTGGGAAACCAGAAATGTGTGTGTGTGTGACTCCCTGGTTTGGAACAGAACCTGTAGCATCTTCAGGACAGGCCTGCACCCCTGGGTGGGCTAGAAGGGGAAAGTAGGGGGAGGAGAGGTTTTAGTGTCTCCCACCTTTTCCTCTAAATTCTAGAAGATGAAATTGTCAGCCAGGCTCTCACTCGACTGATACTTGCCTCGGATCCTTAATAACTTGTTCTTTGGTGAGAATAAACTTATTCGTCTCGGTGAATTGATGATGATTTTATAGCCTTGGGAGTTGAGGGGGTTGTTTCTTGTTTTCTGCTTCCTTAGCTAAATGTTTCACCGCACGGTAGTCAAAACACAGCTACTGCTGAAGAGGAGGAAAAAAAAATCAATAGAGGACTTGAGTTTATCTCATGGCTTTTCTATCATGAAATAATTTCTAAAATTGGAATTCAGAAAGTGAAGCAAATCACTGAGCACACAGAGATATTGTAATGTCTTTGTTTCACCACCCCCACCCCTGACCCACCCTGCCTGGGATTCCAAACGCTGGGTCTTTGTCAGCATTGTGCCAATACACACACACACACACACACACACACACACACACACGGGCTTCCTGCCCCTCGGCCCACACTCTTTCTATTATTTCTTGCTTCCTCTCGGGACATTACTGAGTGAAAAACTGTGGCCATGATCTTGGCCTTGGTTTCCCACCTGCCCAATAAAGGGGCTGGATGGGATTCTCTTTGATCCCACTTGGCTCAGACCCCAGACCGTGGTTCTCTGCCTGGAAGCAAACACGTGAGCACAGGGCAAACACAGGAAAAGCTGAAAGCCCTTTGATCCTGTTAAGAACTCAGTAAATTGAACCTCGGTTCTAGAAGCATCTGCCTGGGCCCCTATGTGGCCCCAGTGTGGACTCTTGGGTTCAGCTGCATCCTACAAGCAAAGTCCGGAGTTTCTCTTGTCTGCAGAAGGGACGTGGAATGGGTCAGTCGGACCTCTGACACATCCGCTCTTCCCCATCTCCACCATCCCCAGTGCTGGGCTGTCCAGCAGCCCCCAGGGTGGTCTTCCTGCCTCTAGAATGCCTGCTTCATGCACTCATTCACTTGCTCATTCATTCATTCATTCATCTTTAATTAATTCATATATTCCATTCTACACTGACCAAGTCCCGGAGCTTGAAAGGGTGCCCCAAAGTCATCAGCTACACGTCCCTACCTTACTACCACAAGTCTAACCATTAACCACTGGAATTTGCCATTTCTTTGGTAATATCCATGGCCAGGGAGCATGCAGCTGACCCATGGAGCAACCCCAAATGTGAGTGCCCCATGTGTCAGGAAGGGCTTCCTGACCCTTGAGGTCACTGAAGTGTCCCGCACTCATGGTTGTCCTGCTCTATAGCCACCTCTGCAGTTGCCAGTGGCTCCTGTGACTCCCCCTCCCAGGAATCGGAGAAGCTGGAGTGTGAAGAGCACACCCTCTCTGGGCCAGCCGCCAGAATGATCTAGAGCCCCCCTCGGGCCCGAGGGACCTGTGGCAGCCCAGGGGTTGGTGTGTGTGGCTGCTGCCAGCATCCAAAGGATTCTCACGGCAGCTGCATTAATGCCGCTCTTGGCCTTAGCTCATCACATTACCTGGCTTCCTTTCAGCACAGAGGCTGCTCAGTGGAGGATGTAATTTTCTGACTCTAATGCATGACAAGGTTTCACTTAAAGGATGAAATAAAATCACCTTGGGAGGCAGACACTGGGAAGTCATAGATACGACTTGGTCCGCGGCGCTACTCAGGGGCAGGCAGGTTGGACAGAGCACACACGAGTCCCGGCTGCTAATAACGGCACAGCTTCCCTGTGCCTCTCAGTTCCTAGTTCCACGTCCGGGGTTGGGACTCAGTGGGATCGGGTTTGGAGCCCAGTTTGGCTGGAGCGAGGATTCTCTTTGTGGCCATGGAGTTGACTGTCCTGAATCTCATCGGCTTTGATTATTGGAACCTATAACCACAGGTACTGTCACCCTGTGCTGTAACCACTGGCTCCTCAGCCACCTTGGCTTCCAACAGGGACCCTGCACAAAGGTTGGAAGGGTCACCAGTCGTGCACATGGGCATACTGAAGCCTCACGGTGGCCCACTTGGTCACGCAGAACAGTGTGTGGCCGAGAGCTGAGCAGGGCCAGGACTTGCTCAAGGTTATTGGATGAGTCACTGACTAGAACAGAGTTTTTGAAGTAAGAAGATAAGGGCACCACACCAACGAGGAGGAAGGGATCCCACCTTCCACCCTGACCACCATCACATACCATACTGATGGATAAAGGATGCAGAAAGGACAAGGGTGAAAGGAGTGGCTGGTGAGACCCATGAAGGCAGCCCCTGGATCAGGTGGCCCCACATGGACACCAGCCCTCCTGAGAGACATAGCCCAGGCTGGAGCTTTCCTTGGCTGCACCTGCGGAACTTTGATGGAACCTTCCTCCGAGAAGCATCCCGGCCACCCCGCCCCTGCCCTCCTTGACAGAGTGACTAAAGTAAAGCTCAAACCCAAATGTCCAAGAAGATGCTGGGAAGACCTGGACATTCTCTGCTCCAGCCTCGGGAGAAGCTCAGCAGATCCTGCCTGAGCCCCATGCACAGGTATCCTCCATCAGGGGAGGGGCGAGCTCAGGCTCCCAGCCCCTCAGTCTGCAGCAGGTGCCAAGAGCATTGAGGATGGCTCTTCAAGAGCCCCTCTGTGCCCCAAGTCATAGCCAGAGCTTCATTATTCCCAGAGAGATACAGAGCACTAGATTCTAGGTGATTCTAGGATCCTGTCTCTTCTTCTGTCTGGGGCTCGGGACAGCTCAGATTTCTGGAGTTTCCTTCAGGCTGGGAGTAAGGAGGATCTAGGTGACAAGAGTTGGCCATCACTAAAAGACTGCAGCCCAGGGAGCCAGGTGCATTTAGCACCTTTTCCCACAAGATCTCCCTTCAGGGCCCCCTTGCCATACTATGTCACTATCCCTCAACCACCTGACCTTGCTTTTAGGTAGGGACAGAAGCACTAATGTGCAGGGATGAGTTTGATTAGGGGCAAGGGCACAGCTAATACTCTGCTGACTATGAAATTGGGAGGAGTTGAGATCCCCAGCCGAGGAACAACCTCAGAGAGACAGCTCGGACAGTGGGTGAGGGTCAGAAGACCCCAGCTTGGCCACACACTCCTCAGGCAACCATGCACGGTGTCCTTCCTCCCTCTGAACTCTCACTTATAAAGTAGAGATGAGCTCCGTAGGATTTTCTCCTCCAAGATACTGGGTAAGAACCCAGTAAACATGAGCTATGAAAACAGGTCTGTAGAAAATTTAGACAAACAGAATCTGTTTCCTCTTCTCCCTAGCCAAGTCGCTAGAGCTTCAGAGTCTTCAAGCTTTAACTGAAAGTGTCTGTTCAGAGCTGACTGGCTGCACTTGAACTCTCCTGTCTCTCACTCACACACATGACAGGTCTCTTTGGGGGGACCGAAGCTTGGGCTGAGGCAGTCTTCAAACATGCAGCACCAGTTATTTTGAATATTCATGGAGAGCGTTTCATTCCGGTGGGGAAGGGGGACTGGTTCTAAGCATAACAGCTGGACATGCAGGTTGCAAAGAGACCTAATTTTAGAGTTGTTTTGACATTTTTCCAGGGTTTAGTCACTGGTGCCTGGGGTAAGAGGAGCCAAAAAGGATGCTGCTTCTTAAAACGTGTGTCTGTCCAGTTATTTCTGAAGGACGGAGAAATTCCTAGCTAGAAGGGGACAGGCACCACACTGGAAAATTCCTTGCCAATTTCTTTAAAAGTTTAACATACATCTCCCCTATGGAACTGATATTTCCCTCTGAGGTACTTAGCCAAGAGAAATAAAAACCTGTGTCCACAAAAAGCCTTGTAAAAGACTGTTCATAGCTTTTTCATGAGAGTCAAAAACTAGAAGCAGCCCAGATGTCCATCCTCAGGAGCATGGACATGCTGTGACAGAGCCCCACAGTGGGACACTGTTCAGCAATAGTTGAACAAGGTCTACTGGAACAAGGTACAGCATAGACGAATCTCCAAACATAGAGTATTGGATGTAAGAACCCAAACACAAAAGGGTACATACAGTATCATTCCATTTCTAGGACATTCTGGAATAGGTAAACCTACCTGTGGAGCCAGAAGTCAGATCAGAGGCTGTTTTAGGGTGGGGCTGGTGCTGATGGGGAAGGGGCACAGGGGAACGTTGAGGGTGAGGACAATGTCCTGTCTTGAATCCATCACATCCCTTCCCCTCCATGCCTTCTGTTCAAGTAAAGCAAGGATTTCCTGTCCCTGGGCTTCCAGTCTTCTGTTTTGGTTCATGTCACTCCCTCCTGCTGGAAGGCCCTTCCATAGCCAATCTCTGCAGGCTCAGAGCTTTCTACCCCCAGGAGCTAATTAAAATATCACCTTCTCCAGGAAGCCTTCCTGGTTCTGCCCCTACTTATCAGGAGTTGCTCTGTCCTTCCAGCATTGACCCTATAGGATATTTTTCCTATCTTTCTTTCTTTTTTTTTTTTTTTTTTGAGACAGAGTCTCACTCTGTTGCCTGGGCTAGAGTGCCATGGTGTCAGCCTAGCTCACACCGACCTCAAAGTCCTCGGCTCAAGCAATCCTTCTGCCTCAGCCTCCCGAGTAGCTGGGACTACAGGCACGCACGAACATGCCCGGCTAATTTTTTCTATATATTTTTAGTTGGCCAATTAATTTCTTTCTATTTTCAGTAGAGACGGGGTCTGGCTCTTCCTCAGGCTGGTCTCAAACTCCTGAGCTCAAACCATCTGCCTGCCTCGACCTCCCAGAGTGCTAGGATTACAGGTGTGAGCCACTATGCCAGGCTTCCTATCTTTCTTTCAGTTCAAATTACTCTTTGTGTCTTTTGCTAACAGTTGATGCTGACTATGTCTTAATTCCTCTGCTACATTTTGTCCTCACTGAGGTCAGGACTGTGTGGATTCCAGCCACCTCGACCCCTAACATGAGTCTCACAGTAGATGCTCAACATAGACGTGGGGAATGAAAGAATGAATGAAGTGTGAACCTTGCTTTCCGTTTCTGCCAGACACTGCATTGCATTGTGCTCCAACTCCTTTGTTTTTGCAGCCATGGAAGATGCAAGCCACACTGAGCTTTGCAGGAGCATCCTCTGGGCCCCCAGAGAGGGCTGGGCTGCCAACTTCTTATGGAGTAATTAAATGACAAATTACCTGCAGGCTTTCAGCTGGAAAACCTGTAGGAGCACAGCCTTTCCATATTCATAGGGTTTAATCAAAGCTGAACGCTTGGAAGGACTTGCATAGCCTTTGTTCTAAGGGTCTTTATTTATAGGTGGGGAAACTGAGGCTCAAAGCAAGACAGTGACTCATTCAAGGATATACAGGGCTTTTGTGGGGTGGAATGCTTCCATGGTGAGAGGGGGCTTCTATTCTGCTTCCCAGGATGGAATGGGATTGGAGGAATGTTTTCCATCCTTCGTTCCAGCCCCTACCCATAAAAGAAGAGGAAACCTTTATCTGAGGGAGAGGGTGGTGTGAGAAAATACCACCGGCCAAGCATTGCCACCTTCTCTCACGGCCCAGAGTCTCCTCCCAGCTGTGCAGTAGGTAAGCTCAGGCTTAGGGTTCCTGCACCCAGCAGACACCCCAGGGGGAAGCCCAGACTCTCCGAGCACTCCAGCCCTCACTGGGGGGTAAAGCAAAATCACACGAAAAAGTCACGTGTGTCTTATTTGGTGCTCAGTCCCTGATGAGTTCCCCAATCCACCTCTGTTGCAATAAAGTTGATATGATCTTTCTATGACTTCTTGTGTCTGTTCTCAGAGTTGTGACCAATTATCGCTTCGCACTCCACAGGGGGACAGGTGGCAGTGCCATGGAATAGCCAGGCCTCCTGGGCCACCCCTCCCAGGCAAATCCCCTAGAAGCAAGGTAGGAATTGGGGGACAGGCGTCAGGGATGGTGCCCCAGTTTCTTGTTTGGGTGACCAGATGGATGAGGAAGTTACTCTCTTCTAAAAAAAGGATGATGGGGGAAGGAAAGGTTTAGGGAGAAGGGAGGGAGCTCAGCTCTGGCCGTGCAGTCTGAGGAGGCTGCATGTGCAGCAGCCAGGTGGAGTGTCCGGGAGGTGGGTGCAGACGTGACAATCTGGATCTCCCGGGAGAGCCCCTGGGCTGGAGACGGAGGAGCCATCAGGGCACGTGGCGTGGGTATGTGCATGTGGGGAGTGAGCAGAGCGAGATGGGGACTTAGGACAGAGCCCTTGGCAGCTCCAGGTTGAGTGGTGGATGGAGAATGAGCAAAGCAGCAAGAGGAAGGAGCAGGAGCAGAGTTGAGCTGGGAGTGGGTGGTATTTCGGGAACTAAGGGTGGAAAGACTTGCAAGGACTGGACATCAGAAAGTGACAAGTGCATGCTGTTTAGTTCCCAGTGTCGAGCAGAGGTTCTCCAAGCATGGTCCACAGCCCAGCAGCCTCGGCATCACCCGACAAGATGTGCAAATTCTCCAGCTACACCCCAGGCCCACTGAGTCAAGACCTCTGGGCTTGAGGCCAGCAGTCTGTATTTTAATAAACTCTCTGGGTAATTCCAATGCATATTAAAGTTTGAGAATCTCTGAAGTTAGAGATTTCCTTCTTATACATCTTTAATTAGATTGATTTCTAGGTATTTTCCAGGCATTCGATGGGTTTTGATGTTATGATAAATGCTATTTTAAAACTTATTTTTTTAGTTGTTTATTGCTAGTATATAGAAATACAATTTTAATCCAGCAGCTTTGTAAAATTCACTTGTTAATTCTAATTCATAGAATTCTAAATAATAGGATGCAGATTTATTCCTTTGGATTTCCTACACGACTGGTGAAGGATACAGGATGACAGCAGAGAAGAGCCCACAGGTTTGGAGGTCAATGGAACATCTGTGAACTTAATAAGAGCTGTTTTATAGGAAAAAGGGGTCCCAAGTTAGACTGAAAGGCATTTTGATGTGTGCTGCATGGGGGTGGGTGTGGGTGTGAACACACAGTCACAGAGAACCTTCCAGATATCATGCATATGCGGTGGGGACTGCATTGCAGAAGACAGAATATCCTCTTGGGTCCTACTGTGACTGTCATTCTTCTCCTAGGAACCAAAGTTGGAAGTTGGCCCAGGTTGACCAAATTCACTGTATTTTCCAGGTGAGCAAAGGTGGCTTTCTCAGATCTGGTCAGGATCCTATGCCAACTGTGTCCAACCATCTTGGTTTGCCTAAGACTCAGGGGTTTCCTGGGGTACAGAACTTTCAGTACCAAACCTGGACAGTCCCAGACAAGCCAGGCTGGTTGATCACTCAACCCTGTCACTTGGCCTCCCTGGAGCACGGTGGCCTGGTGATCCAAAACACCCAGACACCACCATGAGGGTGATGCCCAACCCCAGACACTTGTCCAAGCCACACTCCTTCAGTTTTTCAGTCCTACAATCTTGCAGCTTATCCAAACAAATGGCCTGCTTCTTGGAGCTGTCTTCCCTGGATAATGGGCAGAACAGGGGGGATTTGTCACCAGAGTTCTCCCAGAATCCTTTAGTAGTCAGGACCTTGGAGGTTTTTGACCACTGATCATGAGCATCCAAGGAACGGGAAAATATGGCATATCCAGGGCTTATCCATTGAGATGTCAGTTCTTTGTCATGTTCCGCCTTAACGCTCAAGACAGACAAGTTCTCATGAGTAATTCCCATCCCACAGCCAAAAATTCACCACCTTCCATGCAAGAAAGCACATCTTTCTTGCAAGTGAGTGAGACTATTATAGGGACAACCTTGAATTCCCTTTTTCAGTTTTTTAAAAGATGAACTCATTTGCAAATGCCAGTCATGTATTGTTAGTGACAGATTACTAGCAACGTGGTCCATATGCACACCAGTGTATTGAGATAATTCCTTGAGAAGCACCACATTTGAAATAAGTCCCTTGGGGTAAAAGGACACCTGTGTGTGGACAGGCGCTGGCTGAATGTTAGAAGCAATCAAAGGTACCAGCCATGGTGAATAAGTTCTGACTCACCAGGCCAGACAGGAATCCAGACATTGCAGTCTCAAGATTCCTACTTGTGATGGTACCATGGCCAGCAGCTGTAGTGAGTCATGGACATCACTCACCACCCCCTGCCTCCTTCATTCCTCCCCATCTTACGCTCTCTTTGCAGGAACCTGAGTGCCTAGGGAGGCTTAAATCTTCACAGCCCTCTCCCAGACAGACAGGATGTCGAAGATCCAGGTGTCATGGCATCTGGTCCTGCCGGGATACTGCCATGCCCCACCACCCATGGATAGAGGGCTCAGGACCAGGCTTCCTTGCAGAGGAGAGAAGTGGAAACAGTCTAAACATTGAGTCAGGAAGCCCCAAGCTTGGGTCCTAGCTTAACCTCCCTGAACCTTAGCCTCTTCATCTCAAATCTCTCCAAATTCTGCATGCCAAAATCACCATTTTGCAGCCAAGAGTGCCATAGTAAGAGCTAGGCAAAAATCATCAATGGACACTAAAACCACTGGGTGAGATGATGTTGGAGAATAGGATATTCACTCAGCCTCCAAGTGTCATCCCACAGTTTCTTGGTAATTCAAAAAAAATGTACTTCTGTTATAGGGAGGGCCATTGGATACCTCTGTAACCAGGTGATGAAACTTAACATCACCTGGAGTGGGACAGACTGGCAATATGTGCCTCCTGAGATGATATGAAGTGCACAGCATCATTTACGTGGTATTGTCATCAAAACATTGATCTAGATCTAACCATGAGGAGACACTTAGCATATTCTGATGACGTGGACACTTCAAAATGGCAATATCATCATATATATATATATATATATATATATATATATAAAGATTTAAAGTTGGCAAACTATTTTGGAATAAAAGAGACTAAAGTGAATTGACAATCCAATGCTATGTGATGGACAAATCCTTCCTTGATCCTAGATTTAAAAATGAAGGGAGAGGTATAAAGGACATTGCACTGCATACCTTTTCTGTGCCTTTTCAAACTCTCTTGGCCCCACGTCTCCCTCAGCCGTGGCTTCAGCCGCCGTCCCATGCTGGCTTTGATCAGCCGTACGCAGGTGCAGCCTCACGCGGTCTCTGTTCAGACTTGAGCTGCTCCCAGCCCGTTGATTTCAGCTCTAGTGCTTCTCTGGCCTCCCAGTATGGAATGCCCATGCCCAAGCTGGAAGCCCAAGGCGGTTAATGCCCCTGGGGTCACCCTTGACCACAACAGACAGGAGCCAATGGACAAGCTCTCAAGGTCACTTTTCAGAGAAGCCTAGGCTAGGAGACACAGTTTGGGTGCAGTTTAAAAACTGAATACAGTTTGAATACGGACTGTGTTGTAGATGATGCTATTGTGTGAATGATGAGTTAATTTGTTGGATAATGGTGTTGTGGCTCTGTGAGAGAAAGTTCTTGTTCTTAGGAGGCACGTGCTGAAGTGCTTAGGAGGTGAAGTGTCATCATGTCTGCAATTTATTTTCAAATAAATTTGCGAAAAACAAAGTGTATGTGCACACACACTCACACACAAAGAATGTTAAATCGGAAAGACAGGTGGTACCCATACACCTGAGGGCCAGGTGCCAGCCTCACTTCCCGTGACTGTCCAGGAGGATTGGCGGGTGGCACTGCTGCTGGCAGCCACGTGTCCGAGTTAACTTTCTGTGTGTTCTTGAGTGAGCCTCAGCCTGAGCCACATAGCAGCACAGGGAACAGCAATGACCCCCAAACCTGGACTCGTACAGTGTCCCTTTGCATCAGTTACCTACTGTGACATAAAAATGACCCTAAAACTTAGTGGTGAAAAAGAACAGGTATTTATTTCCTCCGTTTCTATAGGCCAGGGATCTGGCAGCAGCCTCACTGGGGTGTTCTGACTCAGTATCCTGTAAGGCTGCAATGACGGTGTCCGCTGAGCCTGGCTGAGGCTGGAGGAATCTCTTCCCAACTCACGCATGTGGCTGTCGGGGGAAGGCTTCATTCAGTTCCTCATCACGTGGGCTTCTCCGTAGAGATGCAGCTGGCTTCCCCCAGAGTGAGTGATGAGAGAGAGGGGGAGAGGGAAACAGAGAGAGAGAGAGAGAGCAAGATCAAAGCCTCAGTGAATCTGCAATATTCTATTGGTCACAAGCCAACCCTGGTACACCATGTGAGGGAACTACACAAAGGTTGAATACCAGGAGGCAGGGGCCAAGGGTGCCATCTTGGAAACTGTCAACCACATCTCTGAACAATCTCTTCTTCCCTTAACAATGTGTGACTTCTGAAATCCTCTGAGACACAGTTTGGGAGGCCCCAGGAGTTCCAAAGATGCACACGCATGCACACGCGTGCACACACACACACACACACAGAGTCCTAAAATGGATTAAAGATCCTGCATTCCCTGGTCCTCCTTGGTGTGTGATGCTTTGGGGCAATGTTCACTTGCCTGGGTGGAGACACCTAGAAGACAATCATGGTTTAGGTTTCGTTAGACAAGAGGACAAGGAAGAAAGGCGAGGAGGAGGCGGTTGATATGGCAGAGAATGATGAGGAGGGAAGTGAAGTCAGGAAGGGATGAATAGTTAACAAGTGGGTTGGCGCTAACTGGAGGTTTCCATGGGGCTTTAGAACGAGGACAATTGAAACATTTTCTAGGGTTAGGGATGCCAACAACAGAGTGTGAATTTGGGAGTGACTGGGGTGAGGGTGGGGTTGGCAATGTGGTTGTAGGACAGATAGGTAAGGAAATTGGTTATGTTAATTTTCTCTCCATCCACTGTTTGTTGTCTCTCTCTCTCTTTCTTTCTTTCCTTCTTTCTTTTCTTTCTTTCTTTCTTTCTCTTTTCTTTCTTTCTTTCTTTCTTTCTCTCTTTCTCTCTTTCTCTCTCTCTCTCTCTCTCTCTCTCTCTCTCTCTCTCTCTCTCTCTCTCTCTCTTTCTTTCTTCTGTCTTTTTAGTTTTATTTACTCTTTTGTTTTTTTGTTTTGTTTTGTTTTGGTTTTTTGAGACAGAGTCTCACTCTTGTTGCCCCAGCTAGAGTGCTGTGGCATCAGCCTAGCTCATAGTAACCTCAAACTCCTGGGCTCAAGCCATCCTCCTGCCTCAGCCTCCCGAGTAGCTGGAACTACAGGCACATGCCACCATACCCGGATAATTTTTTCTATATATTTTTAGTTGGCCGATTAATTTCTTGCTATTTTTAGTAGAGACAGGACCTCGCTCTTGCTCAGGCTGGTCTCGAACTCCTGAGCTCAAATGATCCACCCACCTCGGCCTCCCAGAATGCTAGGATTACAGATGTGAGCAACCTCACCTGGCCTGTCTTTTTATTTTTAAACATAGCTCAATGCAACCTCAAACTCCTGGGCTCAAAGGATCCTCCTGCCTCAGCCTCCCAAGTAGCTGGGACTACAAGTGCATGCCACCAAGCCTGGATAACTTTTTAATTTTTTATAGAGATGGGGTCTTGCTATGCTCCTCAGGCTGGTCTCAAACTCCTAGGCTCAAACAAGCCTCCCACCTTGGCCTCTCGAAGTGCTAGAATTATAGGTGGAAGCCACCGTGCCCAGCTCCACTGTTATTTCTATTGCCTCATCTTATCTTTGGAGATTTCTCCTACTCTCATTCCTAATTTAATGTATTTGTGGAGTTTCTCTTTTTAATTTTCTTAATTAGATTAGCTAATGGTTTCCTTATTCCATTGCTTTCTCCCTCAAAGTACTAGCTCTTATATTTATTTATTAGTTCCACTGTTTTTAAGTCATTAATTTCTGTCCTTATCTTTGGCAGTTCCTTCTTTTATTCTGTTTAAGCTTATTTTGGTCTTCTTGTTTTCCCTAACTTTTGGAACTGAGCCCTTAATTCATTTATTTCCTCTCTTAAAATTAATAATGTAAGTACTTAAGATCGTGACTTTTGTTTTCTGCTCTGGTTGTAGTCCATCAGATTAGGTACATAGCATTTTAATTGATCGTATTTTTTAAATATTCTACAATTTTGCTTTGGATTTCCTGACCGGACAGTAAGAGTTTTGGGGTGAGCTGTTTGTTTGTTTAAGTAACGAGTTTTTGTTGTGGTTAAATTTTGTTGTTATTACCTGTTGTCAAATTATAGAGAGTGTCTTCCCTATTTCTACTGTTTGAAAGGTATTGAGGGTTATTTTGTGATCTAAATATCCTATATGGCCAATTTGATAAATGTTTCAACAGGTGCTTCAAGGGTGGAGAGAGTGTGTTACCCATTGTTGAGGTGTAGTTATATAGTTTGACCTTATTAACTATAATTTATTCATTTTACTTTCTTAGTTACTTTATTACTTTTTAGGTCCACTTATTTATTTATTTTTTTCTATCATGGGCTGAGAAATGAAGTTGCCTATTACTATTGTGCTTTTCTCTCTTTTATTATACTTTTGTTTTTGTTTTTTTAATGAATTTGTTACCATGTATCGATGCAAAAATATTCAGGACGGACCATTAAAATTTCTATGCATTATGGTACAAAGGACTATTCTTGCCCCTTTGCTTTGTGTTTTACGCCTTAAAAAATTCAACCTTGGCGGATATTGAGGCTTTGACTTCTGTTTGCCTTTCACCACATTTGCCAGGTAGGGGCTCAACCGTCTTTCTATTTTTCCATCTCTCTTTGTCACTGGGTTTAGATGCTCTTGTCTACAGCATGTAATTTGCCTTTGCTTTCTGGTGCAGCCTGAGAGCCTTTTCCTTAATAGAACTGTTTATCTCATTTGCAGTTATGTACGAATACAGCACTCATGTCTGTTCTTAGTCTGGTCACCTTGTTTATGTTCCTTTCTTTTATTTTTAAGGTGTCTTTTTTGTTGTGATTTTAAAAAAAAAATGTTTCATTCTGGGGCCTGCTTTCATTATTTTCTTCCCAATGTTTTCCTTCTGAAAATCTGAAAAGTTTATAACTTATGTTTATTTCTCTCAATGGTTGCATTTTTTTTTACTTTATATGCTATGATTGTTTTAACCAACTCATCTCTTGCTCCAGGCATCACTGCGGCGACAAGATCCGAGGTCACCTCTGCACGGCCCACTTCCAGCAGGCACAACTGGACAGGCCGTGCCTCAGGGGAGTGCTCCGCCCCTCCTGCCTCCCTCACCAGGGCTGTCCTATTGAGACCGAGTCACGGGACGTAGGAGACCCTGTGCGGCATCCACACACATGCGACCTGGAAGTGCGTTTGATCCCCTATGAAGGGAACCATGAACCAATGGGGAGACGTGAATTTGCGGATAAATTCTTCCTGCCTCCTCTCCAGGGTCCTGAAGCACCAGGTATTCCCGCCCACTTTTATCCTCTCCTCTTGCTTTAGCCTCTTCCTGGAGCTTTTGTTTGTATGGAGAACTCCGAACCCCTAAGTTTTGCCCGCATCTGGGCACATTCTTTCTGGACCTCTTCATCCACCTCCTGATTGTCATCATCCTGCCTCCTTTTACTCTTCTGCACAGATGCCGGTTTCTTTTCGGTTATTATTCCTCCTTCTATTCAGGGGGTGTAGTTCTTCCTTCGAGGCTTTTGTCCACAGGTACCGTTCGAGGCCCAGATGTGAGCTGAGTGTCGGGCAAACTGGGTTTTGGTCGCTGTTCTACTTTCTCATAAATTCTCTTCCCTGGGCTGTGACGGTGCTCTGGGCTAACGGGGGAGGCTCCACAGTGCGTGGTTCCATGTTAGTGTGGGCCTCTGTTGGTTTACTCTCTGCTCCTCCGTTCGGAACTGCTTGTCAGCCACAGCCCCCCTTGGCATTTTGCAACCTGCTTATTGGAAAAAGTGATGTCCCTCCCCTCCCTTGTGGGGCCCTGCCCCTGACGTCACTTCATGGTGTAAACCAGGACATGCCAGGCTCTCACAGCCTGCCCACTGCCCTTCCTGGCCGGGGGCCATGAACTTTCATCCTTAGGGTCCTGCTTTGCCACCCTTCCACCTGGTCAAGTTTTCACTGCACTCGCAGTCAAGTCCCATACATGGTAATTTCTGGGTGAAATTTCTGGGTGAAATTTCTAGAAATTTCATGGTAATTTCTAGCGTTATGGGCATTTCTGAATTTCATCACAAATGAAATTCACTTTTCACCTTCAAGAGGGAGGGGCAGAGATATAATTTTTTCCAGCTTTAACCAAAGCCCCACCCACTTACAGTCTTGGACCAGGAAGAAGACATGGCTTTTTGATCCTGGAAGGGTAAAGACTGTGGCCAACATGCCCACCCTGTGCTATGACCATGCAGAACGAAGTCACCCCCTCCTAAGCAGGGTCCATACTGCACACGAGGACTGAAATCTCAGGAGACGTTCTTGGAGCTGTCCTCTCTGACATCGGAGACTTTGCAGTATAATGTGTAGTGGCACATCAAAGCACACCGCTGAGGAGGTGATTAAAAGAATTTAGATTGTGGGATCCCCAGGGCTGGGGGGAGAGTGGTGCTCACAGCCCCTTGTGAAAACAGCAGCTGGTGTTGAGGTCTGGCCTTGGCTTCATAACCTGGCCTGGAGAAAGGAGGGAATAATGGCTCAATCTCTTCTCTTTCTTCCTATTTCCATGCTCCTTCTACTTCTCCTCCTTCTTCTCCTTCTCCCCCTTTCCAACTCCCACCCCCTCTATGAAATGCAGGCCACAGGGAGTCAGGCAGAAGTCCCCCAGGTGCTGAGCCGCTGGTGGAGGGAATGGGCATGGCCTGCAAGTCCAGGCCATGGGGACACTGTTACAGTGACCAGCAGAAGAGGGAGGGAGGAGATATTTTTAAATTTAGGTCACAGCTGTGAGTCAGAAGTTAGGAGCTAGGAAAGGGGGGAAAACCTGAATTTGGGGGACAGAGCCAACGGGACTCAATTGTCAGCTGCTCTACTGACTAGGAAGGACCTAGGCAAAGTGATTCCCCTTCCTGACTCACGATTTCTTAATCAGTTAAGTGGAAACAATAGTACATCTATATTAGAAAATTATTGTAAAGACTAATGGGACACTTACGATTCTGGAAGACGGACTAAATTTATTCCAAGTCCCTCCATCTACAGAGACTTAGAAATGCTAAATAAATACAAAATAATAGTTTTTAGATACAGAACTCACAGAAAAGGAAAAGTCCCCAGAAACAAAAGCAGTAAATGTGTAAACTCAACAACACAACAGTCCTAGTTACACGTGCTCCCCAGAAATATAGAAGAATGTCCATAGCAACATGTTCCTTAATAGCCCCTAAGCTGGAAACAGCCCATATTTTCAGCATAAGTAGAATAGATAAATAGCAATGCATCCAAATAATGCACCATTGTAGACAATTACAAAAAAAGAAACTACAGTTACACACACTAGAATGATGTTTGCAAACAGTATTAAATGAAAGCAACAACACAAAAAGGGGCACATCCAATGTGAATCTGTGCATATAAAGTGCAAACACACATTCGAAAGAAACTGCTCTGCCTGAAACTAAGGTTGTGGACACATAGCTCTATGCATTTGTCAAAATGAATGAACATTAATATATACAAGTTTTTAAAAAATATCAACCAGGATCATAGGGGGATCCCAAAACAGAATGAAATCTAGTAAATAAACCTAACAGTGTCACAAATCTAACAGTGTCACAGTTTAGTCGGGCATAACCCAACCAACGAGGTGCATGTGTGTGTGAGGGGTGATGTAAGAAACTTTGGAAAAAGATGGTTTGACTGAGAACTGTAAGGCTAAAGGCAAAAAGAACTGTACCTAAGGATTGTGATCTAGTTGGTAAATTTGTTTCTCGCAGGGGCACAAGTTCACAATTCTGAAATTACATTATATGCATCTTAGGGTTCAGCAAATTAGTTAATAACGGCAGATCGAGGAAGACTGGAGCACCTTATAGTGCCAGAAAATGAGAAAGCACACAAGGAAGGAAAAAAAAAAAAAGATAGGGCACGTCAAAGGGACTCAGAAGCCAATTTTGAAAACTGAAAGCTCCCAGTGGTCAAAGCTGGGACAATTTGAGCAACAAGATAAATAGCATAGTATTTCTTTAAAACCCTTGGTATAAAATGAACATGCACAAGTCCACATTGATATAAACAAATCATTTAACAAATAAACAAAAGGGTAGAAAAGATGAAGTGTGTCTACAAAAGAATTACAAATAATATAAATATATACTCCCTCTCTAGCATTCCCCAGCCCACCTCTTATCGAATGAGGGCTGGACTTAGTGACTTGCTTCCAAAAAACAGTGTACAAAAAGGGAAAGATAGCAACTTAACACAGGTGAAACGTGGCAAACATCACTTAACCAAGGGATAAAAGGTCAAGTGGCCAGGGGTAAGCAGCATGAGTACCATCCCACCCCGACATAGAGAGAAGGCACTTCCCCTCTGTGGTGTTCTTTCCAAAGCCCATCATCCCGGTCTTACCAGGAGAAAAATATCAGACAAACCCAGATGGAGGAATGTTCTACAAAATACCAGACCAGTGCTCTTAAAGACTATCAAGGTCAGGGGTCCTCAAACTATGGCCCACAGGCCACATGTGGCCTGCCAAGGACATTTATCCAGCCCGCCGGGTGTTTTTGCCACCGTTGCCTGTCCTGCTTAGCAGCTGACTAGTCCCGGGCCCACAGTGTGCATGTGTGGAATGTGCGCCGCACTCTCCAATGGCCCTCCAACAGTCTGAGGGACAGTGAAGTGGCCCCCTGTTTAAAAAGTTTGAGGACCCCTGGTCAAGGTCATTGAAAGCAAGGAAAGCCTGAAAAACCCTCATGCACAAGAGAAGACCGAGGAGACATGATGACTGAATGTAACGTGGTATCCTAAGTGGCATCCTGGTGACCAGAAAAGGCACAGTAGAGGAGAAACTCTTGAAACCTAAAGCGTGTCCAGAGATTAGTTAGCAAGAATGGGTCAATGCCATTTCTCCGTTTTGACAGCCGTACTGTGGTTGTAAAGGATGTTAATGCCAGGGGAGACTGGGAAAAGGGTGTATGAGAATTCTCTGTTCTGTCTTTGAAACTTTTCTGTAAACCTAAAATTATTCCAAAATAATAATAAAAAAACTTATTAGATGTAGCAATCACCTTCTCAAGTATTTTCCCCAACTGATTTAAAAAGTTTATGTTCACACAAAACCCTGCACAGAAACGTTTAAAGCAACTTTATTCATAATTGGCAAAAACTGGAAGCTACAAGATGTCCTTCAATAGATGCATGACTGCTGTGATACCATGGTTCACCCTTATCTGTGATTTTACTTTCTGCAGTTTCAGTTGCCTATAGTCAACTGCAGTCCCAAAATATTAAATGGAAAATTCCAGAAATAAACATTTCATAAGTTTTAAATCACATGCCGTGGTACATAGTGATGAAATCTCCAGCCATTTCACTCCATCCTGGGATGCGAACTGTCCCTTTGTCCATGGGACCCATGCTTTATATACTCCCAGCCCCTTAGTCACCTAGCAGTCATCTTGGTTATCAGATTGACTGTCACAGTATTGTGGTGCTTATGTTCAAGTAATCCTTATTTTATGTCATACTGGCCCCAAAGAGCAAGAGTAGTAATGCTGGCGTATCATTATAGTTGTTCTGTTTTATAATTAATCTCTTACCGTGCCCAATTTATAAATTAAACTTTATCATAGGTATGTATGTGTTAGAAAAAATATGGTATATGTAGGGTTCAGTACTATTTACAGCTTCAGGCATCCACTGGGGGGCTTGGGACATATCCCCCAAGGATAAGGAGGGATTGCCATATGTCCACACATTGAGATGCTAATCATTGAGAAAAAGAAATGAGTTTTCACTCCATCAAAAAAAAAAAAATGGATGAACCTTAAATGCACATTGCTAAGTTGAAGAAACCATTCTGGAAAGGCTACATATTGTGTTATTTCAAATATATGACGTTCTGGAGAAGGAAAAACTGGAGACAGTCAGTAAACCAAAATCAGTGGTTGCCAGGGGGAGAGTTGAATAGATTAAATACAAGGGAGTTTTTAAGGCAATGAAACTATTCCGTAGGATGCTCTAATGAGGAATATATGGCATTATGCATTTGTCAGAACCCATAGAACTCCACAGCACAAAGAGTGAATCTTAATGTCCACAAAGGTTTTGAACAGTATTTTTCAGAGCTTGGGGGATCTCAGGGTGGAATGCAGAAGGTGAGAAAGACCTAATTACGTTATGCATGTATGAAGCAACCTCGCTGAAGGAGGTGGGGAGAGGTGCTGACCTAAATAGCCTCGGGCATGGGTGGAGTCTGCAAGACTGAAGGCCAAAGAAACTGTACATGAGCACTCTGCTTTAATTGATAAAGTTATTTCCCATGGGGTGTGGGCTATCAGTTTTGAAACTGTTATGCTTGTGCATGGAACCTGAACAGTGAAGTGAGTGGATGTCTGGTGGTGGGAGCCAGTGTTCTCACTGTGAGTGGGAGGTCACAGGCAAGCAAGTAGTGGATTGGCATTGTTGGACATCAGCATGGATTCATGTTCAGCTTAAGAGAGACACAGAAGTTTGCAAATAGAAATAAGTATAGGTATGTTTATATGCATATATGCATATGTGTATATGCATAGATTAGTTTGCATAGATATGCAAACTAGTATGCATAGATATGCTTTATTGTTCAGTCAGCTAAGAGGGCCCAGGAGCAACTACATCCCAGTAGCAATGAACACACATAATACCCAGTTCTTGGTTTCTATTACCATGCCCAGATAATAGAAAGAGAAACCCTTAGAGAAAAGGTTGATTCTAGGACCAGAGCAGGAAATATGCAAGATAAGCCTGGAGCATCTTGTAGTGCCAGAAAGGAGGTGTTCAAAACACATGCACACGCGCACACACACACACACACACACACACACACTCTCACAAAGATGGGGGTGTATTGAAGGGACAGAGAGAACTCCCAATGGCCAAAGCTGAATCAATTTGAGCCTCAAAATAAAGTAGTATTAGATTAAAACCCAAAGCATAAGATAAATGTCCATGTGTTCATACTAGTATAAATGAATGAATAAATAAATAAATTGTGAGAAGAGATAAATCTCTCTTGCAGAAGAATTCCAAATAATTTATGTAGATACTCCTCCCTCAAGGAAGTGGAGCACAATTCCCCACTCCTTAATAATGACTTTGTTCCAAAGAGTACAATATTGGAAGAAAGGGGGGTAAATAGTAACTTTATAGCACAGAAACCTGACAAACACTACCTGAAGCCAGTGACCAAGGTTGACATCAATAGTGATATGTCATGTAGATAGTATGTACCCTTGATGTGATTTGATGAGAATGGCACTTGAAATTTAGTAAATAATAAGGTAACAATCAATATTAATTTATACATTGTGACAAATGTACCATAATGATGTATGATGTTAACAATAGCAGAAACTAGGTATGAGATATACAGGAATTCTCCATACTATGTTTGTAATAATTCCATAAATCCAAAATTATTCTAAAATAAATAATCAACAGAGCAAAGAGACAACTCACAGAATGGGAGAAAATATTCACAAACTATACATCTGATAAAGGGCTGATATCCAGAATCTACAAGGAACTCAAACAAATCAACAAGAAAAAAATAAACAATTCCATTAAAAAGTGGGCAAAAGAAGATGATAATGGCCAACAAACATGAAAAGATGCTCAACATCACTAATCATCAGGGAAATGCAAATTAAAACCACAATGAGATATCACCTTACTCCTTTTAGAATTCTTTTATTAAAAAGTCCAAAAACAATAGTTGCTGATGTGGATGCAGAGAGAAAGGAACGCTTCTACCATGTTGATGGGACTGCAAATTAGTACAACCTCTATGGAAAACAGTATGGAGATTCCTCAAAGAACTAAAAGGAGACCTACCATGTGATCTAGCAATCCCACTACTGGACACCGACCCAAAGGAAAAGAAGTCATTTTACCAAAAAGACACTTGTACTCGAATGTTTATTTCAGTACAATTCACAATTGCAAAGATCTGGAATCAACCCAAGTGCCCATCAATTCATGAGTGGATTTAAAAAATGTGGTGTATGTATACCATAGAGTACTACTCAGCCATAAAAAGGATGAATTAATGCCTTTTGTCGCAATTTGGAAGGAATTGGAGACCATTGTCCTAATCAAAATATCTCAAGAATGGAAAAACAAATACCACATGTACTCTCTAATAAACTGGAACTAACCAATGGGCACACGAGTGCACAGAAGGAAGTAAAAGTCACTGGAAATCAAGCAGGGGGGAGGAGGAGAAGGGGAGGGGCAAAAATCCTCCTAATGGGTACAAGAACATTATTTGGGTGATGGGCACATTTATAGCCCTGGCTCAAGCCACGTAACAAAAACATTTGTACCCCCTTAATATTTTGAAAATAAAATAAAAAGCTTACTTTAAAAAAACTGAATAACGCTCAAAAAAGTAACTGCTGTACTAACAGTGCAGAAAAATGTTTACTAAGAAAAAAAAAAAGGTATTAGTGATCCTGGGTTAATTGATCTTAAAGAATGACAGAATGTTGGATAAAAGGTTGTTTAGGAAAACAAAACCAAATACACACATGCAAACAGTTAAAATTCAACCTTGGCATTTAGCAATGCATCCTTGGATGGTAAAAACTATAAGAAAAATCCATAAGTAATTATCATACAAGTCAAGCTGGTGATGAATTTTGGTGGGGAGAGGGCTTGAGTGCTGGCAAGGCTCTATTTCTTGACCCGGGAGGATGGTTATGTGAGTAATAAATTTGTGATACATTTGCAATAAATTATGGAACTACACTTTTTTGTTTTGTGAACCTTTCTATGTGTGCGCCATAGTTCACAACAAAGGTTGGGAAAGGAAAACAAACACACGAGAGAGAACGCATCAGAAAATGTTCCATAATTGATAAAAAGTGTGAATCCTCAGACTGAAGAATCCTGAAACCGACAAAAAGTTCTTTAAAAAGAGTAAAATCCACACACAGGCATACGATACCAAAGAGAAGAAGAAAAAGCAAACATAACAAAATGTTAACTTTCGATTAGATCTGGGAATTGGATTCATGGGTATTGTATTGTTTTCTGTGCTTTTCTGAATATATGAAATATTTTATAATTAGGTTTTTTTTTTAATCTGAAAGAACTGGTGAGATAATGTAGAAACATACACAAATGTCTATTTAGGTAAGTCAGAATAGTGTCTACACCAAAGAAGAGACTGTGGAACTTGCCAGAAAGCAGCACAAGCGTACCTTCTAGGAGCTGGAAATATTTGTATCTTGATCTGGTCAGTGTTTGCAAGGGTGGACACGCAATCTATTTAGCTGTGCATTTAAGATGAATGCACTTTACGTACTCAAATACATAGGTGCTAAACATCAGCGAAAAAGTTGGAAGAAGCTTAAAAGCAAATTCCTATGGCAGGACCTGGCACACAGATGGCATTAATAGGATATATGCATGTTCTGGGTCTGTAGGAGTTGGATAGGATTTTTCCTTGAAATAAACGAAGACCCCTGGAGGCTGAGTAGAAAGGGTGTCTCTCAGAGGACCCAGGGATAGCCCGCAGAACCCATGGGAAGGGCACGTGTGGGCCTCAGGACCCAGGGATGGCTGGGAGGGAAATACTGCCTGCCTGGACTCTCCTTGCATCTCTTCTCGGGGCGCCTCTCTGTCCATCTTCACTTTCCTCTGTCCCAGATGCCTTGTCTGTCTGCTCCCCAGGCCATGAGATAGGATGTGGGTCATATAACTGCTGGGTTGAATTCTGCTTTATCTAAGGGGCAGTCTGAGCAAGGGTAGGATGTCTTCCAGATTCCTAAGGAAGGCGCCTGGCTTCAGCGCCCAACCCTGAGCTAAGCATGCTGACCAGGGCAGAGGACGCCGTGGAAAGGACCATAACCAGTGCAGGTTGGATCAGGGACTCATCGGGTGAGGCCAAGGTGACAGTGTGAGCTCATCCAGGTTGGCCTCTGTGAGCAAGAGGAATCGTGGGACAGGTGCAGGGCTGGCAATCTAATAGGTGTCTTCTACACCCCAGCAGTGGCCTGCACGCTCAGCAAGGACGTGACACTCACCCCTTAGAACGGCGTCTTCTACCTTTTGAGGCACTTTCACACACGTGATTACATTTTAGCCTTTGTGTATTCTCGGGATTTTGACGTTGAACCCAATTTACAGACGAGGAGACGGGTTCTTGGAAGACAAGTGACCTGCCCGGGGTCGTGCAGTGAGTCTGCGGCTAAGCCTGAGCCTGGATCCAGGGACGCACCTTGATGTGGCACTCGGGCCCGGGAATTCCAGCCTGCGCCTCCCTAGTGACACACCTGGAGCTGGAGGGGCTCGTGGTGGAGCCGGGGCCTGAGTTGTGGGTCTGCACAGGCAGCTCCCACACCCCTGTGGCCAGGACTTGCACAAGGCCCGCTGCAAACCCCTTTGCCCGTGAAAGCAGTTGCCACTGCAAGGAGACCCACCACCAGATCACAGACACCTGCCCAGCCCCACCCACCCTGCAGGGCTTTGGCTGGACACGGGGCCCGTACACCCTGTTCCGCGAGAATGGGAAATGCCAAGTGTGTGCGGAATGAAGGGCAGAGAGACTGAGTGGGCCTGGAGTCTGGGTCTGTGAGCATCAGTCTCTTCATTATTGCCCTCCCCTATCCACCCTAAAGAAGGCCCCGCTCTCTGAGATACTTCTGAATAGCATGTTCCAATTCACAAGAGCACCCTGGTGCCCATTGATTAACACAATTGATCCTCTTAACCACTCTGGGAGGGCTAGCATGAGACCAGGAAACTGGGGCTCCTCAGGGTTGCTGGCCCAGCTGGGATCCCAACCCAGGTCTCCTGCCCCCAAACCCCAGGCTCTCCCTGCTCCCGAGGAGCAACCCTGTGTTCTGACTGCACACGTGGGACTGTCAGAGATCACAGGACGACACAAGGCACTAAGTGAGCGATTGCAATGCCAAGAGCTGTGAGAGAAGTAAGAGACTGTCTTCATGCTCTACAGAAAAAATGTGGACCCTTTAGGAAATCATAAATACCCCTCGGTTCGCATTTTCTCCACTGTACCCCATCCTAAAAAGTGAAGCCACACAAATCTCTGCTTTTAAAAGATGCTCACAGCAAGAAAAGAAAAGGGGCAGAGTCCAACACTGTAAGGCTGGAAGATATAAACTTTTTATTAAGGCAGATTCTGCTTTTATCATTAGCATGTAATGAATTATTCTCAGCTTTCAATGCCTTGGTAATTGTCTCCAAAGAATCTCATTAAACATTGCTGGATACTTTTGATCATTTTTAATGAAAGCGATAACTTGGAAGACTCTTGCGTTTCTTGGTTGAGACTGCAAACCTGAAGCATTACCACAGATAATTAATGACAGGCGGAAATCTCCAGGGACAACCACCAAAGGTGTCTGTCTTTGTTCTTCCCAACAGGACTTCTCTAGGTCAGGGAAAAAGTTTGCCAAACATCATTAGACTGTGTGTCAGGCCAGTGGCTTGAATTTCTGCTCTACCACTTCCTGGCTGTGGGTCTGTGGACACATTTCTTAACTTTTCTGAGTATCTTGAGGGGTTTTTGTTTGTTTGTTTGTTTGTTTTTCC
This sequence comes from Mirza zaza, assembly GCA_008750895.1. Classification (NCBI taxonomy): domain Eukaryota; kingdom Metazoa; phylum Chordata; class Mammalia; order Primates; family Cheirogaleidae; genus Mirza; species Mirza zaza. The sequence continues at coordinate 80,148 of VSMD01000372.1, forward strand.
ATCTGGGTTGTTGTAACTATTAGTGAGAGAATAAGCTTCAAGGCTGGAAACATAGAAGATGTCTACAAAATGCCAAGTTCTATTATTATTAGCTAAGATGTATGTACTCATGTATTTTTATTCAAAACTCAAAGCTGTGAAATTTTGTTTAAAAGCTCCTAAACTAGCCAGCACTGGTTCATTGAAGCCCCTTGGAATCAAGGTTCCTCTCTGCTATAGTATACTATGATATATGAATAACGTATCTTATGCGTTTACCAGATGCCAGGCACTATGCGAAGACCTTGGATATGAATTATCTCCTTTGATAGTTATGACAATTCTAAGCAGTAGGAACTATTATCCCCATTTTGCAGATGGGGAACATAAAGTCAGAGAGGTTATTTAACTTGTCCAGAGTCACTCAGGTAAGAAACAGTGCAGCTGGGATTCAAACCCATCCAATCTGCCTCTGGCACCAGTGTGCTCTACCATTAGCTCATCTTCTGGAGTTTGAAGCCACCTTTATGAAAGCAGAGAACTAATGGCTGTGGATTCTACTTCATCCTGTCTCCGAATTTCTCCTATACGACTCAAAGAAGATTCTAAGATTTGTCAGTGGATATTCTAATATCTAGACAATGTCCAGTCCTTACAAGTCTGCTTCTCAATCTTAGTTGTGATGCAGATTATATTTTCCAAAAATGGCCCAATAATATCTCCAATCCCATATGTTCTTCTTATAATCTGATTTTGACACTCCTGCCGCTCCAAGATGGGACCCATGTTTCCCCTCTTTAGCTCCGGGAGGGTTTGTTGCTGCAAGACTTCTAGGGGCAGGTCATACAAGATGATACAGCTTCCACGGGATTCTCCTGGGACGCCCACTCTTGCAACTCACCCCGTGCTGTGAGGAAGCACACATGCTCTGCGAAGAGACCTGTGAGGAGAAGCTCACATGGAAAGAAAGTAAGACCCTCCTCCCCCCCGGCCCCGCTCAGCCCTCAACCTGGCAGCTCTGTGGGTGAATACATGACTCTCAGGGTGGACCTCCAAACTGGCTGAGGCTACAGAGAGAGCACAGGCCAAACTCTCCCACCAAACTCCATCTAAACTGCAGATTCATGAGTGAAATAACATTGTTCTGGGCTACTGTGTTTTGGGGTAGTTTGTTATGTAGCAGTAGATAGACTGGAACAATTTCCAACCTCTTTTGTTTTCCAGACACATGTACTCAACCGTCTCCTGCACACATTCACTTGAATGCCCTCAAATCACTTTAGATTTAATGTGTTTAGGGAGTTCCAGTTCTACTTTGGATATAGAAATCCTCCTAGAAATGTCATTCCCATCCTCACGACGAGGAAAAAGCCAGACAATCTACAAAATCCTAAGTGTTTTTGAGCCCTTCCGAGAGCTGACTTCTGAAGCATGGCAAACCCCTTTGAGGAGGGAGGGGTCATGTGAAATGCTTCACCACTGACAAGGCATGGGGGAAAGATGTGGCCACCGTAAGAGTAGGTAAGACAAAACCAGCTAAAACCATAATGGATCCTTAGAGGTTGAGTGTAGGCCAGTGTGGCCGTACAGAAAATTGAAAGCCCCAGATACAAGGGAAGTTTATACTCGCTTGCAAGCTCTTTGCCAGAGGTCTCTGCTGTGTGCTCATGAGAAAGACCAGAATCAGGACAAGAGACTGGAGAAGGTTCAAGTCGTGGCACAGGCTTGCAGATAACGTTCAGCTGCAGCTGGGTCCCAGGCACAAAAGCCCTCTCATTTCCCCCCGGAGCTTTGTCTCCCAGAGTAAAAACCTTAAGCCACTAGGAGAAGAGATAGAAAACCCTCCTTCTCCCAGGGCTTAAGCAAAGAGACTGGGGGAAGAGGTAGAAGCCAAACCATCTGATTCTTAGGGAGAGGGAGAAGCAAAAGCCTTCTGCCACCGGGGAAGGGGCAGGAAACATTCTCAGACCCGGGATCTTAAACTTATACAAAGTATAGGTCTGCTGCTTCTGGGAGAAGGGCCCCATGCCAACTGTAGACACAAGGGGTATTTGGCTGCCACGGAAGGGAGGAGCAAGAGAGGAGAATAACAAAATATCTTAACCCAGTTCAACCCCTTGTTAGATTAACATGGTCTCTAACTAAGAATCTGACAAAAGAAGTGTACCCATTCCCAAGAGTAAAAATCATTGACCTCAACCTCTACTATTCTTCTGTACGCAATGTCTGACATTCAATAAAAAACTGTGAGATGCACACAAAAAGAGGTAAACAATCCATTATCAAGAGGTAAAGCAATCAACAGAACCAGACTCAGAGATGATACAGGTGTTGGAAATATCAGGCTGAGACTTTCAAATAACTGCAATTAATATGATAAAGTACCTGGTGTGGAAAGGTGGAAAAGATACACGAAGTGATGGAGAATTATAGCAAATAAATGGAAACTATTTTATAAATAGAATTAAAATGCTACAAATATAAAAGTATGATGTCAGAGATGAAGAATTCCTTTGACAGGCTTCTTAGAAGAATGGATACAGCTAAGAGAGAGCTGGTGAACTCGACTATGAGTCGGTAGAAATTGACTATAAGTCAATAGAAATTGATCCAAACTAAAACTCAAAGTGAAAAATAAAATAGAGGCTCCAAAAGCTATAGGACAATATAAAAGTCTAACATATATGAAATTGGAATCCAAGAAGGAAGAGAAAGTGAAGAAAAATATTTGAAGGGATTATGACTAAGACTTTTCTAAAATTAATGAAATACACCAAAGCATAGTTCCAAGAAGTTCAGAGAACATGAAGCAGAATAAAGTGTGCACACACAGACACACTTGCACACACTCACATGCACAAACATACCTAGACACATAATAGTCAAACCACTAAAGCCTAAAAGCCAAAATCTTGAAAGTAGTAAGAGGAAAAAAAAATTACATACAGAAAAGCAAATATAAGAAATAAGCAGACTTCTGGGAAAAAAAATGATGCAAGCCAGAAGCAAATGAGGTGACACTTTTAAAGTACTAAAAGAAAAAGCTGTTAATCTAGAATTCTATATGAAGCAAAAACATCTCTCAGAAATGAAAGTAAAATAAAGATTTTTTTCCAGACAAACAGAATTTTAAAAATGCATTGCTAGCAGAACTGCACTACTAGAAATATTAAGGGAAATTCCCCAGATGGAAATGTGGATCTATACAAAGAAATGAAGTACACTAAAAAGTGTAAAAATATAGGTAAATATAAAACACATTTTAAAACTAATTTTTAAATTGCCTTAAAATATAATTGACTATCTAAAGCCAAAAAAAGTAATAATATATCTGGGGTTTATAGCATATGAGAAGTAAAATATATGTCTGCTATAGCACCAAAAATGGGAGTGAGGAAAGGGAAATATACTGCTTTAAGGTTCTTACATTACTTCTGAAGTAGTATAATGTTATATGATGAAATACTGTGATGAGTTAAAGGTATACATTATAAACCCTACAATAATCACTAAAAAGTTAAAAAGAGATATAACAAACAAGCCAACAGTGCAGATAAAAATGAATTACGAAAAGTGTCCCAATGATCCAAAAAAAGGCAGAAAAAGAGACTGAAGAAAACAACAAATGTAAAAAATAGCAAACAACCATTAAGATGAATAAGAAGAGCCCTTTTTTTCCTTCATCCTTTGCCTCTTGAGTCTGGTTTAATATTTAAGTGAGAGTGCAGCATTCTCTGCAAGCCTCTGCCTCCTTCATCAGCACCCAGAGTTGTGTGGACTATTTCTGAAGGTGCCAGAACCTTCTTCCTTCATCCATTAGTGCTCAGCCGCAGAATATGTTAAGCTCTAAAGAATCTTTACAAAAGGTTATTGATTTTAACAAGGTGGATCAGAGTCAAGCCTGTTATCTGAAGATAAGCCTCTGCAGAGTTTCTTAGCCAGTGAAACATAAGCAGGGAAACAAAAACCTCCATGTCCTTCCTCCTCCTCTGTGTGTAGTTTCTGCATCTCCTCTCAGAGCCCCCGCATGTTTGTTTTCAGGCTGAAATGGAATTTTAAATGTAAGATGCTCTTAGAATCAAATCAGGTGTTTTTCTTTTTAAAGTAAAAGGAGAAAAAAGAAAAGCAACTAGCAAAATCATATAGTTAAATAGGTATGTTAAATTCAACAAGATTAATAATCAAATTAAATAGAAATGGCCTAGGCAACTCAATTAAAAAACAGAAATGTCAGATTTGATTAACAAAGGCCCAACTTTATGCTTGTCTACAAAAAAAAATTCACTTTAAATATAAAGTCATAGAAAGATTAAAAGGAAAAGAATGCTAGATCACCATTGTTTCTTAGAGCTGAATAGTACTCCATGGTATATATATATATACCACATTTTATTAATGTGGTATTTTATATATGTGGTATCATGTATTGATGGGCACTTGGGTTGTTTCCACAGCTTTGCAATTGTGAATTGTGCTGCTATAAACATTCAAGTGCAGGTGTCTTTTTTGTAGATTGTCCTTTGTTCTTTTGGGTAGATGCCCAGTAGTGGGATTGCTGGATCAAATGGTAGATCTACTTGTATCACTTGTAGATCTGCTTGTATTGCTTTAAGGTAGCTCCATATTGCTTTCCACAGAGGTTGAACTAGTTTACAGTCCCACCAGCAGTGTATGAGTGTTCCTATCTCTCCGCATTCATGCCAACATTTATTGTTTTGGAACTTTTTGATAAAGGCCATTCTTACTGGAGATAAGTGATATCTCATTGCGGTTTTGATTTGCATTTCCCTGATGATTAGCGATGTTGAGCATTTTTTCATGTTTGTTAGCCATTACTCTGTCTTCTTTAGAAAAGTTTCTGTTCATGTTATTTGCCCACTTTTTGACAGGGTTGTTTGATTTTTTCTTGCTGATTTTCATGAGTTCTAAGTAGATTCTAGTTATCAGCCCCTTATCAGATGTGTAGGATGTGAAAATTTTCTTGCATTCTGTAGGTTGTCTGTTTGCTTTCATGACTGTTTCTTTGGCTGTGCAGAAGCTTTTTAGTTTGATCAGGTCCCATTTATTTATTTTTGTTGCTGTTGTGATTGCCTTTGGGGCACATCTTGTATTTTCCTTGATAGAGCTGGAACCCATACTACTAAGTGAAATATCCCAAGAATGGAAAAACAAGCACCACATATACTCACCAGCAAATTGGTATTAACTGATCAGCACCTAAGTGGACACATAGGAATTACATTTATTGGGTATTGGGCAGGTGGGAGGGAGGAGGAGGGGGCGAGTATATACATACACAATGAGCGAGATGTGCACAGTCTGCAGAATGGTCACACTTGAAGCTCAGACTTGTGGGGGGAGGGGGGCAAGGGCATTATATGCAACCTTAAAATTTGTACCCCCATAATATGCTGAAATAAAAAAAGGAAAAGAATGAAAAGATGAAATCTAATCAAAAGAAAGCTAGAATGGCTATGTCAATATCAAACTGAGTAGATTTGGGAACAAAGACTATTACCACAGATAAAGAGAGATATTATATAACCCCAAACATAACAATCCTAAGTGTGTATGCACCTAACAACAGAACTTCAAAATAAATAAAGCAAAAATTGACAGAACTATAAGGGGAAAAAGACAAATCCACAATTATAGTTGGAGATTCACCACTTTCTCAGTAATCAATAGAACATATAGACAGAAAATCAGTAAGGATATAGACAACCTAAATAACAGAATCAGAGATCATGAATCTAAACTCTCTTCCAGAAAATTGAAGCACAGGGGAAACTTCACAACTCATTTTATGAAACCAACATTACCTTAATACTTAAGTCAGTCAAAGAAATCACAAGAAAAGAAACTATATGGCAATGTCCCTCATGCACATAGATGCAAAAACCCTTAACAAAATATTAGCAAACTGAATTTAAAAATATATTAAAAGAAGACTATCACACAATAAGTGGTAGTTATTCCAGGTATTTGAGATTGATTTAAGGCTCACCCAATGTAATACAATAGACTGAAAAAGAAAAGGTATATGATTATTTCAATAAATGCTGAAGAAGAATTTGGCATTATTCAATATCAATATATGATATCGTCAAAATCATTCACAATCTAGAATAGAAGAAACCTTCACAATGTGAAAAAAAAAGGACAGCAATGGAAAAACCAGCAGTTAAATGTTCATGCTCAATGATGATAGACTAAATATTTTCCCTCAAAGATTGGGAATAAGCCAATGATGCCTTCCACTCCTATTTCATATAATACTGGAAGTATTATCAGTACAAAAGACAAGGAAAAGAAATAAAAGACATACAGATTGGAAAGAGAGAGCCATAACTCTATATTATCAGGTGGCATGACTGTCTATATGAAAAATCTCAAAAATCTACAAAAAGTTAATTGAATTATTAACTGAATTTAGCAAGATAGGTTGCAGAACAATACTCTGAAACCTTCAAAACATTTCTGAGAGAAAATAAAGTGAACCTAAATAAATGGAAAGATATACAATGTTCATGGATCAAAAGACACAATATTGTTAAGATGTCAATTTCCCTCAAATTCATCACATTTATAATTAAAATCTCAGGAGGATTTTTTATGAAAATTAACAAGTTAACAATAAAATGCATGTGGACAAATTTATATGGAAAATTGCCAAAGCAGTTTTTCAAAAAAAAAAAAAAAATCTTGGAAAACACACTAGCTGATTTAAAGACTTACTATACAATTATAGTACTTAAGACAGTATGTATTACCAAAAGGAGAGACATATATACCAGTGGAACAGAAGAATAAAAAACTTCAAAAGAGACATATACATGTACAGTACATTGATTTTCAATGAAGGTGCCAAGGAAATTCAGTAGGGAGGAAATGCCTTTTCCAACAAAAAATGCTGGAAGTGTTGAGCATCCATATACAAAATAATGAACGTCAACCTCTAATGCATATTCATATATAAAAATTAACTTGAAATGGGTTATAGACATAACACTTTACAACTTTTAGAAGAAAACATAGAAAAAATATTTATGACTTTGGGTTAGGCAAAGATTTCTTAGTACATACACAAAAAGCACAAACCATTAAAAAATGATGAATAGGATTTCATAAAAATTAAAAACCTTTGGTCTTTGAAAGACATCTTTAAGAAAATTTACTGCTGGAAGATATTTCCAAAACATCTGTCTAATAAAGGACTGTGTCTAGTACGTGTAAAGAACTCTAAAAACTAAATAAGAGGAAAATAAACAACATTAAAAAATGTGAGCAAAAGATTCAAACACACATTTCACCAAAGAAGATGGATAAATGCCAAATAAGCACATGAAAAGATGTTCCACATCATTAATAATTATCATAGGGAAATGCAAACTAAAACCAAAATAAAATATCACTCTATACTCACTAAAATAACCAAATTTTAAAAACTGACAATAGCAAGCGCTTGTGAGGATGCATATGAACTGAAATTCTCATTTATTGCAGGTGGCAATGCAAAATGGCATAGCCACTTTTGGATAACAGTTGGTGGTTTCTTATGATGTGAAATATACATTTACCATATGACCTAGTACTGCCACTCCTAAGTATCTACTTAAGAGGAAATGAAAATACATTCACATAAAGATGTGTATATGAGTGTTCGTAGCAGCTTTGCACATAACAGCCAAAACTGTAACCAACCCATATGTCTTCCAATAGGTGCATGGATAAACAAATTGTAGCACAACCATGTAATGAAATACTATCCAGCAAATAAAAGGAATAAAATACTGGCACATAAAACAACACGAATGCCTCTCAAAACCTTATTCTAAGTGAAAGAAGCAAGGCACAACAGGCTATATACTGAATTATTCATTTCATGTTACATTCTGGAAAAGTCAAAGCTACAGAGACAGAAATTAGGTCACCGTTTGCCAGGGCTGTGGGTAGGTCCAGGGTATTGACTATGAAGCAGCAGAAGAGAACTATTTGGGGTGATGTAATTGTTGTATATCTTGATGACAGTCGTGGTAACACAACTATATACGTTTGCCAAACATCGTCCGAAAAAGATACATTTTATTGTATATAAATTTGCTTTCAATAAACTTGACTTTAAAATAAACTGCAGTATGTCCAGGCCTAACTCATCATGTTCCTTCTCCACAAAGTTCCCCTGTCGATGGTGGCACCCAGTTGCCTGAGCCTGAAAGTCATCCACAGGCTCCCTTTACTCCCTCCCTTCCCATTTCCAATAATTAAACACCACTGATCCTACCATCTTAGTACATTTCCTCCTCTCCTCTTGCTCTCTTTCCCTATTTCTGCTCCTTCATCATTTCCCACTGGTCCATCTGCCTCCAAATCCACCCATGCTTGGCACCTCCCTGACCATGTCTCTGTCCTACGTCGATCTCTTCCCTGCCTCCTCATTGCCCTGAGGGTGCATTCCAAACACCTCAGCAAGTCTTTTGTAATCTGGTAGCTGATGCCTAGAAGAACCCCTTCTGTATATACCCCATGTTCCAGGCATGATGATTAGCCTCACTCCATGAGCTGTTCCCTTTGCCTATCATGCCCTAGTGCTACTTTATATAAACTCTGGGTGATGGAGAGGAAGGACAACCTACTTTTAAGAGATCACACTCTGGAGTCATGCTGCCTGGATTTGAATTCAGGCTCCAGCACCTATGTACTATTTAACATTGAGTAAGTTAATTGACCTTTCTGTGCCTGTTTCATCCCTAAAATAGGGATACTAAACTGCCTCTATAATCATGGAGACTATACATCCTGGCTTGCCCTATTGTCCTTGCCCCCTTTTTCACTCACAAAGTTGTCTTGGTTTGGATGATAAATATGTGGTCTCCCTATTTATAGAATTGCTATGGAGGTTAAATGAGTTAATATGTGTAGCGTCCTTGAAAAGTGCCCAGCATATGTTAAGTGCTATGAAAGTGTTTTAGAAAAAGTTAATCTGGTGAATGAAGGGAGAGGGAGAGGAGAGAAGGAAGGAAAAAGGGAAGGATGGAGGAAGAAGGAAGGAAGGAAGAAAGAAGGAGGAAAAGAGGAGTAAGGCAGGCTACACTGTCTTTACGAACCACCTGCCAACTTGGGCCTTAGGTGGGTGGGCACATCAGACCAGGTGGGGAAGCCAGGTTCCGATCTGTTAATAAGATAATTTGCATTCTTATTTTCTTACAAAATCTTTAAGTAATTATATTTTCAGCACATCTAAATTCTACTTAGCCACTTTTCAAGTGTTCAGAAACCACATGTGGCTACTGGCTACTGCATTAAACCAAGTAGATAGGCATCCAAGTAGATAGGCATCCAATCTAAATTCACAGAATTTAGCAGAATTTGACTGGGAACTACACGGGATGAATGTGAGTGGGATTCTAGACTCAGTTCTGCCCCAAATGGCAGCTGCAGTGGGGAGAATCGAGGGTGTACAGTTTGGGAACAGAGTCAAAGACCATGTGTGGTATGGGGAGAAATGCTGAGTGAGGAGCTGTAAGTTTAAAACCTGGGTTTTCTATGGACCTGCTGCAAAATCTTATGCAAGTCACTTACCTTCTTTGATTCTTCATCTCCTCATCAGTGCAATGAGGGGTCGAGATGCCTACTCTAAACTGGTTGCCGTCAGGGTGCTGTGGGTGTTTCAGTGTGCTAGGGCTACCATAACAAGATGCCACAGACCAGGTAGAATTTAGTTTCTCATAAGTCTGGAGATTGAAATTTCAAAATCAAGGTGTTGGCAGGGTCAGCTTCTCCTGACACCTCTGTCCTTGGATTGCAGACAGCCACCCCCCTGCTACCTCTTTATGGAAGCATCTCGTAGTGTTAGACACCCTGATGTCTTCTGTGTGTCCAAATTTCCTCTCCTTGTGGGGATGTCATTTAGACTGGATAAAAGGCCCACCCTCATGTCCACATTTCATTTTAACTTAAGCATCCCTTCAAAGTTTCTCCAAATATAGTCTGTGGTATAAACTTTGATATAGCTTGGATATTTATTTTTTCCAAATCTCATGTTGAAATTTGATCCCCAATGTTGGAGACAGGGCCTGGTGGGAGGTGTTTGGGTCATGAATGGCTTGGTGCCCTCCCTGTGGTAATGCGTGAGCTGTCACCCTATTGGTTCACACGAGATCTAGTTGTTTAAAACAGTGTGGGCACCCCCTCCTCTCTCCCTTGCTCCTTTCTCACCATGTGACACACCTGCTCCCCCTTCGACTACAACCTTCCATCGAAGCTCCCAGAAGCCCTCACTAGAAGCAGATGCTGATGCCATGCATCTTGTACAGCCTGCAGAATTGTGAGTCAAATAAACCTATTTATTTACAAATCATCTAGTCTCAGATAGTCCTTTAGAGCAACACAAACAGACTAAGACAGACTTCAACATATGAATTTGTGGGGGACATGATTCAATCTATAAACAGTGAGTTAAGAGAAGCAGATGCCCTTTGGGTTGTACAAAAGGTAGGAAGAGATATTGCCATGGGTTGAAGCCATGGTCCAGCCAGAAGGCCATTGCAATGACCTGGATGTCAGGTTCCCTGGCAGAGGGCTGAAACGAGCCAGAGAACAGTTGCTGAATTCGCTGTCCCAGGTGCTGACTTCAAGCACACTGCCTCGGGGCTACTGTTTCATTGTAGCTCATCATTTCAGTATCCAGGGATATAAGCAAAAGAGAAAGCAAAACAAATTGATACCAAACAGAACAACAACAACAAAATTTCTATTCCAACCTCATCTTCACTACAGCCTTCTTTAACCTTATGCTCCAGAGGCTCAGGCTATATATATCCTTGGCTAGTGGTTCTCAAACCTTTTAGTCTCAGGATTATTTTATACTTTTGAGGATATTTTCATTAAGTAGATTATATTTATTAATATTCATAATATCAGAAATTAAAGCAGAAATTATTAAGGTATTCATTTTTTAATCACAACAATAAACTCATTACAGGCTAACATAACATTTTTTAAAATAAAAGCTAATTATATTCTCAAACAGACTAGTTAGAAGAGTGGCATTGTCTTCTGTCTTTGCAAGTCTCTTTCATGTCAAGTATAATGGGGAAAGGATGGATTCTTACATCTGATTCTATTATACATTCATTCAGTTCTGTTGTAATATGCTATTTGTGTTAAAATTATGAAGAAAATCAACCCTCACATAAATATGTAGTTGGAAAAGAGAGAATATTTTAATAATATTTTAAGATAATTGTGGGTATTCTCCTTCGAAAATATCCTTCTTAAAAATTAGACACAATGTGGAATCTGAAACCATATCAACAAACATTTTTGTACTCCATTATATTGAAAATCATTGGTCTATCTTGAACTTTGAATGAATCTTTTACTCACGCATAATTTTGTAACATCATGTATTGGTCATTTGGAAAATATTGGTCCACTGAGCTATGCAGATATTTCAAATGTTGACACGTTCCATTATCCAATACCAGAAATTCACATTTGTTAATATCATCATGGACCTCATCATGTAAGTCTTTAAATATTGAAAGCTGTTAGGCTCATTGTGGCAGTTCCAAGACCTTCAAAATTCTAATTTCCATTTGAAAACTTGATTTTTATCATTCGCAACAAATACTGTCAATTATTTCACTTGAAATGAACAGGTTTACTTTGTTCCTTTTCAGTGAGTATCTGAAAAATACCTAAGTTTGAATAACCCTAGCTTGACTATCAGTCATTCTTTCCAGTGAAAATGACATCCGCTCCATGAGAAAAGGGGATAATTCAGCTCACGACTGAAATAATGACAGAAGAACTTTTCCTTGAGACAAGCATTGTGCTCCGGTAAGCAGCAGAGTGCTTTCTGCGTGTGCTCCCATCTCATCACATTGAATATTACAAACATGTGTACTCAAGAGTTGAGAGCTAATAAAATTAGTGATATTTATTGCTCTATTAAAAACATTCCTAAGTGACATGGATGCTTTTTTTTTTCTGCATGTGTTTGGCAGTGAAGAATTCAGCGACCCCTGGTACAGTCTGGTGCCATTGCCTTGATTGATGCTAATCAATTTCACCCACCAGTGCTTTGGCAATGTCAGTGCAAATATCTCACAGTGGAAGAGACAAATAACATATCATTATTATGATGAAAATCATTTTGACCTTATGGATCCCCTGAAATATCTCAGAGACCCCCAAGAATCTCAGATTACACCTTGAAATTTGCTCTTCTGAATTTTGAAATCTGAAATTTGGCTCATTTGCATGGGATTTTCTGTCTGCTTGAAATGCCCATCTGACCTCCTCCACTTGTGAAAATCCAATCCTTCTTTCAGACCCTGCTTGAACTGCACCTCACCGGTTGTCCACATTTCACTCACTACCCCCTGGCCTGGGACTGGAGTTAACCTTGAAGGAGTTATCCAGGCAGCTGTCTGCAGAGAGGAGAAAGTAAGTGGGAACAACCCAGGAAGAGTCCTCAGAAGGGCTTGTGCATACGCGCAGGTACACAGGTATGCATTTCTGGGGTTCGTAACCCGAAAGAAGAAAACACAGATTTGGAAAACTGAAAGTTCAAAGGAGACAGGAACAAGACTGCAATCAGGAGACAGAGCTAAGAGTCAGGGCAAAACAGTTGAGATCAAGTGGGCAGAATTGACCAGAGAAGAAGCTACAAGGAGTAGTTAGCAGAAATTCAGTCTATGAAATCAGTGAATTCTTGGGAACATGGACAGATCTCTAAAACATTATGGAGAAACATAAAACCAGGAGGTAAAAACTGCAGAACATCTATATTCTTTGGACCAAACCCATGAGGTGAACCAGTGTAGGACCAAGTAGGATGCAGATTTCAGGAAGGCTGCATTGTTTCCCTGCCACTTCCTGATGACTTTGTCAATGAAGCCCCTCTCCAGGGTATTAACACCACAATGAGGAAAAAACCTGCATATATATGAAGCTAACAATAACCATTGTCTGATTGGCTCCATCTTGGGGGAAGATCAGGGAATAATCGCAGTGAAGAGAGTGGAGTAGATAAATAACGAATGAAGGAAAGGAATGTGCATTCAATGGAGAGGTTAATTGAGCCTAAGTAATTAAGGGAGGGTTGTTTCTGGGTGTACTCCTTGTGTCTGCCCTGACATTTGTCAAAGTCACTCTAGGTTGACTATCATGTGGTCACAGAACTGCATTGTTTGGCCTCGTCTGCTCATCAGCAGTGCTGCCTGGAGGAAACTTTGAGGGGAGCCAAGAACTCAAGTGAACGAGCGGCCCGCAGTGAGCTTTTTGTACTTCCCATGGCCCACGAGGGTAGAACTCTGAGCCAAAACTCCAGAGAGGGCTCGATGGTTTTAGATAACTGCTTTGAACACTGGTCAGCAGATGGGGACAGTCGGGAGAGTCTTGTTGACACAGTAACTGGACTCTGAGGGTCTACCTCCTGAGCATGTCAGTTTAGGGCAGGGCAGTATTATCAGTGGAGGCTCAACAGCTAGGACTGGGAAAGCCCCCCGACGCTGGGCTGGGAATCAGAAATTGGTAAGGACAGGGAGAAGCCAAACCACGGTGGGGGAAGGCTCAAACCATGGCGAAACATGGCGACCAGAGAGCAAGGATGGTAGAAATCAGAAGCGCATTAGGAGCAGTGGTGGTCATGTTGACCCCATATTAGTTTCCTAGGTGGCTTAAAACAACAGGAATTTATTCTCTCACAGGCTCTGGAGGTTAGAAGTCCAGAATCAAAGTGTCGGCAAGGTTTGTTCCTTCTGGGGATTATGAGGGAGAGCCTGTTCCATGCCTTTGTCTTAATTTCTGCTGTTGCCTGCAATCTTTTGTGTGCCCTGACTCGTACTGCATCTCTCCAATCTCTACCTCCACCATCACAAGAGAGCTCCCTGTGCATCTCTCTCTCCGTCTCTTCTCCTCCTCTTATAAGGGTACCAGTCATTTTGGATTAGGGCCCACTCTAATGACCTTGTCTTAATTCGATTATATCTGCTAAGACTCTATTTCCAAATAAGGTCACATTCACAAATAGACAGTATTAGAGCTTTAACATAGCTTTGAGGGTGGGAGGGACAGAATTCAACCCATAACAGGTCCCAACCTCAAAGAATGGTTAACCCAACAAGCAGATGGAGCCTGGCCGGGAGGCAGCTGACAGGTGTCAGCACCAACCCCAACCTGGTGGGTTGCAGGTTCTGGAGAGCAAGAGTGAACAGCCCAAAGCTGGAAATTCTAGACCTCAGCATGCCAGAGTATGGGGAGGATCTTCAAGGTTGGACACTCAGGAACAAGGTGGGAGGTCTAGGTCAGGGATAGACCAGCAGCAGGGCTGTTTCTGGGCTAAGTCCCTTCCTTAGGGCGATTGAGCTGGGTCTGTCTAATCTTGCAGGTGTCAGGCAAGAGGTCCCCGCTATGAGGAGAGAAGAGCTAGATCCAGAGGTCAGGGGGGACAAGTCTGACAGTGACCCCCAGGGGATGAGCCCTTGGGGGAAAGCTATCCCTTGATGATGTGCCCTCCTGAGCCCAAGTTTTGCCTGTAGAACTAGAGCAGGTGCCAACCACACTGCATTACATGCCCTCTGTCATCTGGGTCCCCTCTGCAAGTGACTCACTGGTCTGAGCACATCCCTCCCCACATCAGCGACGGGAGTCAAGGAGAAGCCCGTGGTCCGGCGCCCTCTGAAGTCATTGGCAACCGTGACGGAAGTAGTTGGGGGTCGACAGTGAAGTTAGGGGCTAAAATTATGCAAGCTCTTAAAATGGGATAATAAGGTAACTTTCCTCCTCCTGGTATGAGCTCATTTAATTGTAAAGATCTTAATAAATTCAGCCTGATTAACTCCAACCTTGTGGGGGAAGGTTATTCAGTGTTGTGGAATTAATTTTAAACAGAAGCCAAAAAAAAAAAAAAAAATTAGAGCGAGAAGAAAGTAAACCTTCAGTGCAGGCTGAGGAGGGCGGGAGGTGTGCGTGCAGAAAGTCCCCCGCTGGGGAGCGCTGTGGTGAGTCCTGCCCACTTCCGGCATCACACCAGGGCCTCCGAAGAATAATTTGATTTTTCCAACTTGGTGGCGCCTCCGGCATCTCCCCCAGGCCGGGGCCCAGCCTCACTTGCGCACACCCCCCAAAGTAAAGCGTGACCCCCTCGGAGATCTGCAAGATTGTCCAGGACCTCTGTCCTGCTCAGTCCCCACCTGTCATCCTCTGGCCTTATGTCCTCTCGCCCCTGAGTGGTTTCCGTGTCCCTGTGTCCCCCGTGCTCAGGAGCCAGGCAGGTGTGGCTTTTTGCATTCCGGCTCCCCAACTTACCTAAACTTAGATAAGTTCATCTTTTTGCACTTGAGTTGCCTAAGAGGGCGATACTCCACTGCGAGGACTAGGTACACAGGGAGTGCTCAGCCCAGAACGAGGAGCTGCCTGCCAGCTGTTGCCACCATTGCTGTCCTGTGGTTTGGTCCCCACCCGTGTTGCCCCCACGAACTCTGGCTGAGATGCACCCCAGACTCTCCCCAATACACACCTTTCTGGTCAGCTACTTGAGTCCCTGACACTAACCTTGACCTATAGCCCAGCCTGGGCCATGTAAAAGAGGAGGTCATTCATCAAAACGGCATTCATGTGGGCCAGGCACCGTGCTCTGCATAGGGCAGGCATTGTAGCTAAACCCCAGGGCAGCCCCAGAATCCTGTTTACAGAATGGGGGCGAGGGGAGTTTGGAGAGGTTTACTGGCTTGTGTTTGAGGCAGAGGAGGTCTAATGAATTACCCACACCCACACCCACACCCACACCCCCTATGGCTTCCAACCAATCTGAGAAATGAAAATAAGCACTATTAAAACAGTCCCTGCTCTGTTGCTCGAATCCAGCATTACAAAGGCTCCCACCTCTCCTCGCTAGCTCAGCCTGGACAAACATAACCGGCTGAAGCAAGAAACCAGGACTGCGAGGAGGGAGGGCAGGGCTTGAGGAGGATCCCAGAGTCTTGTGGCCAAAAGAAACCTCTACCCAGCCCCACCTCCCCATCGTAAATATTTCTGGAATGTTCCATGTTCTCCTCTCCCACCATCATCCCCACCACCATCTCTTTCCTGAACCACTGTCAAACCTGCAGCGCTGCCACTCATGGTCATTTGGGTCATGCCCTGCTGGAGGACACCAGACCAGGGGGTGAGCGGTGCTGCAATCCAGCCACCGGGGCTGGCCTGGACGAGCCCTGCACCTGCTGAGGAAGGGCTCCCTTCACTCCTCGGTCTCTGCACAGAGGCACCCATTAATATTTTTAATTCACATCACACATGCTCACGACGGCCCCGGCCAAGCCGTCTCCCTGAATCCAGCTTTGCATCCCCTCCACCCCATCCCATCTGCTGCACCCCAAATCCATTCTCCCCTGCAGCAGAACGGCATCTCAGAAAACCGTCATCTGATCACATCACTGCTCTGCTTAAAATCATTTGAGAACCTCTCACTGCCTTCGGCATGGATTCCGAACTCTTCAGTGTGTCTTGTGAAGCCCCCCAGACCAGCCCTCCGCCTCTCAGCCCCTCCCTCACCCTCTTCCCCAACACTCGAGCCCCAGCTGAGCTGAACTTTTAGCTTCTGCGTGTGCCAGATGCTGCTTTCTCAGCCTCCCCTCCCGGCGTTTGCACGTGCTGTTTCCTCTACCTGTAAGTCTCAGCTTATACGCCCCCTTCTCAGGCGGTCTAGCCCCAGCAAGGTTAATGTGGATTTTTAAAAATCACCGTTTAGTCGGTGTTGTTGTTTTAACCAAGGGTTATACATAACCCATTAGCAATCAGGGAATTAACTTTATTGGGTTGCAACAAGCATTTTTTTAAAATATGAAATTGAATAAAGTAGAATAGAAAACATCAGAGTAAATTTCACTCAGGAAAGGTAAATACAGTTTGGAGGAACTGTTGAAATCGCACGTGTGCACACACATGGCTGCACCTGGGTTGTGATCTATTAATACAATGTGTGTCCAAAACTTTGAAAGCCGCAGCTGCAGGTGCCCCTGCTGCCGCCAGCCAGACTGAGACTGATTGCTTTGTTTTTTCCAGGGCTCTCAGAGCTCTGGAATGGTTGACTAGAGTAAACAGTCAGAGGACAGGAAGGAAGGAAGGCAGGTGGCTGCTCTTTCTTCTGGGCTCTGAATGGTGGTTGCCACCGAAGTGTTCAGGGGATGCCCACGTTGTGTTTCCGAGGCTTCTGCCTCCCTAGACGGCCACCACCCGCAGGTTCTCAGCCCTCCCCCTACATACCCAGCCAATAGTATTTGCTTATTGCATGTTGGTGGCCAGATGTGTGTCTGTTGGCTGGTGGGTTTCTTGCAAGTACATCACAGGGCACCTGCCTTCAAAACTAGGCTGACGCTCAGGTGGTGATGATAGACTAAGCTGTCGTCGCCTGCCAGATTCCATTGTCCCCCAACTGTGAAACTCTTGTGGGATCTACTCTTGGCAGGTGGCACGTGCTTGGCCCTCATGTCCCCGCTGTAGCCTGTGGCTGAGAGGGAGTGTTGGGGGCCAACCCGAGCCGTACCTTGCCTCAGATTCCCGGTCCTCTGGCTCCCGGAGAGCAGCACTTAGCAGACTTCCACAAACAAGGACATTCATCTTTGTCAGCCCTAATGAACCGCATTTGTCAGACAGAAACCAGAGAGCAGCTGTGCTGGAGGGAGACAAATCACTTAATCCAAGTCTCCTGATGTGGCAGCCCCTGGTGCGGAGGAGATCGGGGCGTATAACCACAGAGGGGCCGGGAGGACCCACGCGGGGCAGGGCTGGCTCCCTCCTCTGACTGCTCCATCGGGACGGAGCGCGCGGGCTGGCGAGCGCAGTGTGTGTATTGGCTGGCGCTCCTCGCCTCCAGCCGCACCTGGTTCTGGGGTGTGCACCCCGCAGATGCCTGGGCAGGAAGACAGAGGTGGGAGGTGGCGGCCTCTGCTCCCAGCATGACGCAGGGCCAGAAAAAAACGACTGTGCTCAGAGTCATTGCTTCTGGTCCCACCAACGCGCTGTTGTTTAAGAGGGTTTAGAAAAAAGATTCTTGGCTGCAAGGAACAGAAACCCATCTCAACTGAGCTCATGCGAAAGGGAAGGTATTGACGGATGGGCTTCGATGTTGAACAGCTGTGCTGCAAGCAAGGCGGAGATGCAACTGGGCTTCGTGAGCAAGCGCGTCCCGGAGCTCAAATGCATTCAGGAGCCTCTGCTGCCTCTCCATGCCTCTCTCAGCGTTCTGGCTCTGTTCTCTCAACCCGTAGACAGGCTCCCAACCATCGGGAGAGATTTTAACAATGACAGCTCTCAATTTTTACCTCTTGGTTCTCCCCACTGAAAAGGGACTGATAGAAGCTTTCTTTGGCCCCAATTTGAAGAGAGGAAAAATATAAAAAACTTGCAGGAAAGAGCTGACTGGCCATTTTGGGTCCATAGCCAATGCAATGGTACGAGGGATGGAGTCACCACTTGATGGTCTTTGGTCCTGACTTCCCCCACAAATCCACAGCCAATCAACTTCTTTTCCTCTGTTCCTGCTTTCAGGTCAAGAGAGAGAAAACCACTCTTTCCCCCTGGAAGACACTCGGGGAATAAGCACAGGGAGGACAGGTGGGATTTTATGATGCTGCTTCTTACTAATCCAATTTTCCGGGCTAGATGTGACATTCAAAAGCAGTACCAGGACAAATGCTGGGCTTGCTGGGTAGATTTACTTTGTTGATTTTGACAGTCAAATAACCCTGAGGCCATGATCCTGGCGGACTTTGCATATTTACTAAGCCGCTCCTCATCTGCGCCAGCGGTGGGCTCCCAGACATACCCAGCAGAATAAAGATTGCATTTTTCAATGACAGTGCACTAACACCGTCAGCAAAAGCACTTCACATTCATTTTCTCAGTCGCTTTCAAATTTTTTTGACCATGAACCTCAGTGAGAAATACATCTTAAGAACAAAACAGTATATTTCACATGATGATCCAGTGTATACAAATATTTTCATGAGCCTAAGACAAGTTTCAAAAAACTGTACTTATCCTTACTGTACATGATACACTCTGATGTTTTTTAATTGTGCTCTTTCCTTTTCTATTCTATTTTTATGATGTCACTAAAATGTTTTCATGACCCACAGATGAGACTAAACCTACATTTTGGTAAACATGCACAAGCTCACTTATTCTTTCCTCATTATTGTCCTCATTGAGCAATCATCTTTATGGCAAGAGCTCCAGGAAGAGTGTGACTTCTGGATGCCAGACCCTAGTCTGGGCTTTTTATATGTGTTCTTACTTAATCCTCCCAATAATCCTATAAGGTAGGAGCTATTGTTTATATTTCACAGATAAGGATAAGTTATTAGAATCAGATGTTAATCAAATTCTGAGTTAAGTGGCAACACTAAAACCTAGGCCATCAGGCTATGAAACTCTTTCTATCATCACCTAGCCTCTATAAGACCTGTAGCCTCTGAGCAGAATTGTGTGCTGGGTAGATTAAAGATGAATGCAAGGTTTTTGTTACTCCTCCCCTAGAAGGTGGAGTCTAATCCTCCTCCTCTTAAATCTGGGCAGGCTTGACCAACAGAATGAAATAGAAGTGACATTCGGCAACTACTTAGGATAAGTCAGAGTAAACCTTGGATCATCTGCCTAGGTCTCTTAGACACTCTCTTGAGGTGCCCTGGGCCACTATATGAAAAATCCAGTTACCCTGGGATTACCATTCTGAAGAGGCCACACGTAACCATAGCTCCTCTTGTCAATAGACCCAGCTGAGTCAAGGCTTCAAGCCGTCCCTAGAAAGGAGCCAGACATGTGAGTAAAGATGTCTTGGCCACACCAGACTAACCCATGGGAAGCAGAAGAATCACCCAGCTGAGCCTTGTCCAATTCCTGACTCATACAATCATGAAACTTAATAAATTAGTTACTTGTCTTAAGCCACTAAGTTTTGGATATTTTGCTATACAGCAATAGATTGCTTGTACATGAGCTTCAAGAGCCCCAGACCACCAGTAGCTTCCAGCAGAAAGGCTCTTGGGAACCTCTGTCTCCTCTCCCTACAACTCAAGGTGGGTTGGCTAAGGCCTCAAACCCACCATGTGGATTCTGCTGAGAATGTGCTAAGGCCAGCTCCCACCACCACCTTCCCTCCTCTTTTGTGGCTAGGGCTCCACAACCTTATGTACAGACCTCCATGACCCTAGGTACAGAATCTCTACCTATGAGTCAGCATGATGCACCCAGCAAAGCCTTTGGGGTCTTCCCCAGCCCCATCCATGCTAATCTGCCCAGTGGGTCACTAGCTCCCACAGGCACCTTTCACTGGTGGCAAATCAGAGAGCGGAAGGCTGCCAACTGAGACGACAAATGCACTGGGCATGGAAATGGGTATAAATAATAGAAAAGCATTTCCTTACATTTCTACCTGAATCTCAGGACACCCTGACTGACAACAGAGGTAGGAGAAAAACAGCCCCGAAATCAAAAAGTTTTTCTTCTTGAAAGGAGGCTTTGCAGCACTCAGACCCAACACCATACAATGAAGGAAAGAAGAAACCCCAGGCAATGCCTCCCTCCCCCAGGAGAATGTGCTATATGGGATGGGGTGGGGGAGGTAGAAGGTGGTAGGGAGGAGGTGTAGGAACTGTTTGTTAATATTTACCCAAATTAATAAGATGTTGAGCAACAGCCTCTACATAAAAGCTACGGTTAAAATTAGTAAGTAGTTCATCCTGTTCTAACAATATGGAATAATTAATTTCCACACTTGGTGTTTTTTTTTCTCCATAAGCAGTAATTAAAGAGAAATATTATATAGCTGCACCTGTTTTTCACTTTCGGCTTACCACAGTGAGTAAACCCGATCTTTTATTGATGAGAAGAGACGCACGTTGGGAACCCATAGGAAGAGCATCAAAACCCCTCCAGCCTTCCCTGGAGACGTGTAAGAAATCTCAAATTATTAAACCATATGGAGGCCACACTGCGAGCGTGCTGTTCCCGCTGCGGGGATGAGCCTCATTTCTAATTTCCCTCTGACTTTCAGCTCCTCTGAAGGTTTCCGGGCTGTTGGAGGGGTGAGGGTCAGGTGCAGAGTAAGGAGCCCCCTGCGAATCGGTTACCCCGAGGACAAGGGCAGAGCTTATTTCCGCATCTCATCTCGCCTCCTTTCTGACTGGGCCTGGGTTCTCTACCGGCCAGTGAGTGACACAGGAGTGACCCCAAGGGAAGGCAGATGGAGTTCAAGTTCAGAGGCTCTGGTGGCCTTCCAGTATGCCTCCAGCCAGCTAGCCCTCCCCAGACAAAGGGCTGCAGCCACACCACCAAGAGGAAAGCCAGAGCAGGAAGAGGCGGGAGAGCTAATATTTGTGCAGCACTTCACAGTTTATTCTTTACAGCTCTCACACTCATTATGCAAAGTTATTTTGTTCTCCAGCGAAATCCCAGCAGGTATCCTGCCACAGCCGCCTGGAAATTCTGCTTTCTGCCTTTGGTCTCTGGCGCTGCCCTGCAGCCCAGCTACCTCGGACACACACAGATGCCTTGGTGAGGGATGCCTGGCTCTGCCTTGAACCCCAGCGGGTTTCATTCCTGGAAATGCACCATGTGTCAAAATAATGTGGGCAGCCGCTGATTTTTCACCCGGGCAGGAACAAAGGTAACTGGAGGCAGCAGGCCCTGATCGGGGACTTGGAGTACGACATTTCGTAGACACAGACATGAACCTCGTTTACTCAGCTCCAAATGATTCCGCTTGGGCTGGGAGTAAATACACACCTCGGGGGGGCCCCGCAGTGACGCGTTGTGCGGCACCTGCCACACCGGCCTGTAGGTTAATTTACTGTCTATCACCCCCCACCCCCGTGGGCTACCCGAGGCCAGGAGACCATCTCACTCACTGTCAGATGCCTTGCACTGGGGCACGGGAGAGACACTCTGCAGTGATTTGGTAGATTCACAACTGGGGGTTTGAGCGATTCCTTGGAAGAAAGGCTGGGGTCAGGCAGGAGACAGCTGCCCGAAAACCAAGACCAGAGAGCACCTTCTTTCTGAGCTGGAGCATTTGGTACCAAGACCTCCTTGTGACTTCCACTGTCCCCTCTCCTACTGTCACCCAAGCCTTCCAGGTGACTACAGGAGGGGGGAGATGGAGCTAAGCCCAGGGTGCTGGACTACTGGGGATTCTCACTTGGTCACCCAGAGCGTCCCTCCACCTGCTGACACCCTACCTCCAATTCCCTGTCCATGGTGCCTGGTTCCTGGGATTTCCTCCCAAGCTGCAATGTCAAGAAGGGTTAGAGAGGAGACAAGGTAAGCCCCTGCATGACCTACTACTTACAGTAACTAGAACAAGGTTGGAGGGAGAAGCACCAGGTCCCTAGAACCCTGGGGTGTCAGCTAAAGTTACCCTGCGTACATGCGTTCTTCTTCCTAATGACATCATTCTTTGTGGCACCCTCTCTCCCAAGCTCTGTAAAGGCTCACTGTCTTGGCTCAAGTCTGGCAGGCCATGGTTTTCGTCTGAGTTTATTAGCTTAACTCCTTGATGTTTCTTTTTTTAAATTCTTAATTGAACTTTTTATTTTTAGGAAATTATAGAACCACATGTAATCATAAGAAACAATACAGAGAGTTTCTGTGTACCCTTTCCTCAGTGGTAACATCTTGCCACATGCAGTACTACAAGTACACTATCATAACCAGGATATTGGTGTTGATACAATCAAGAAGCAAAACATTTCTATCACCACAAGGATACTTTTTTTTTATCCTTATTTGTATTTTTTTTATTGATACATGTTATATGTATATATGTTTGGGGTAGGTACATGTGATAACTTGATGCATTCATATAATGACAGGGTGGTGGCACTCACCAAGGATAGCAAGTGGCATTCACCTTTCCCCTTGCTAGCTTGTCCAGTCCTGCATGCCTGGCTTTCTGACCTCCACAGTAGAACTGGGGTCCACAGACCCGCATAGCTGGTACTTAGAATATCACCAGGCCCTGGGAAGAAGAATCTGGTCCCTTTGGCTATGGATACTGCAGTATTAGGAACACATCGTTTCCCTCAAGGCTGTGACCCAGCCCAAAGAGCCTGCATGTGATCACATAGTACTGGGTCAGCATTCTCATTCTCTTCCTACTGGTGTCCCAGGGTGACATAGGCCCTGTATGCTGGCTATGGCTACTATTCAAAGCATCTTGGGGCTGGGTCCCTTATATGCAGGACATATCTGGGACTTGTCCTATTGCCCTCTAAAGAAGCAGGACAAGTTGGAAGAGGGTAAGCTGGGGTGGACAGATGCTCGGCCATGATAGGTTGGGCTACACAGGTACTTCGGGCAGCCAGAAGCAGACGAAGCCAGGAATAAGGTCTGAGAGATTACTGGGGACCACAGCCAAGGAAACAAGTGCTATTGGCAAGTCCAAAGGACTTAGGTGATTTAGGGCAAAACCAAGAAGGCAGGAAAGAATGAAATAAAAGAGTCTTAAGGTATAGCTGTGAAGGAGCTTGGAGAGACTGGATCCATGTTAAGCCTTTGTTACTAGGGTGAGTCCCTCTCTCCTGTGCATCTTCTGCCTGTGGCCCGTCTGCTACCCAAGCCCACTGAGCAAGACAGCCTTGTGACATATCTTTGTGCCTGCACAGAACTGATCAGCGCACATGCTCAATCGATGACTGAAGTGTTGACTCGAACTGATTTTGACCAGTTCACCCACCTCCCACCACGGAACTGAAACCTTTTGGACTTTTTGTCATTATAAACACTTGTGCATGGCTCGTAGGAAAATTTTGGCAACATGGATTAATAACCTTAAAAATATTCAAATCTTTTGATCCGGTAATCGTCCTTTGGAGAATCTAGCCTGAGGGTATCATCAGAGATGGGAATGCACAAAGATGTTCATCACAACATAATTTAGAATAGAAAAACAACCACCAAGATTTCTGATTTCCAGTCTGGCAAGGAAGGAGCTGAGAAGTTGCCACTGTGTCCTAACAACAGGTAAAAAGCTGGACAAACTAAAACCAAAATCAAAACCAAAAACAACTCTTCTTAGATCTATAGGACCAGTGAGGTTGCAGGGCAATCCAATGCCCCTACAGTTGGAAAGACCAGCAGGAGAACACAGAGAACCACAGTTTACTGGAGCAGAAACCCATCAGATGAAACCTCCATCGGAACCAAGGCCAGTGTAGGGAAACCTGAACTGTAGTTGACAAATTGCTGGAGGCTCAGTGTGGACACATGTGAGAGAGAAAACCTTTCGGGGAGAGGGTGTGTGCAGTTTTAGGAGGGTCTCCCATACTTTTGTGAATTTTGCCTCCAGGAGCTCATTCAAACCTGACTGTGAATATCAGAGAAAAATCCCCACGTGCCAGAGAACTCTGTTCTTCATAACCTGGAGAAAGGGAATTATCTGACTGCAGCTGGCTCTAGCTTTGCACATGGGGAAGGCAAATACCTCACTCCAGCTCACCACAGCCATTCTATCCCCCCGAAGGGAGGGGCAGAAACTGAGTGGATTGTTGTGTGAAGTTCACAGTCCAGAGGCACAGGCTCTCTAAAAGTCTGAGACCTAATCATAGGACTGTAGAACATTTCCTACACACACACACACACACACACACACACACACACACATACCCCTTACCATACCATTATTAAAGGCCTACTTACAAAAGTTCCTTTTACCCAATACATCATGTCTAGCTACCAAGAAAAAAATTACAAGACATACTAAAAGGCAAAAAACCACAGTTTGGAGAGTCAGAGCAAGCATCAGAACCAGACGCAGATATGACGGAGATGTTGGAATTATCAGACTGGGAGTTTAAAACAACTATGATTAATATGCTATGGCTCTAATGCATAGATTAGACAGTATGCAAGAACAGACAAGTAATGTTAGCAGAGAGATAGATGTAAAATCTAGGAAAGAACCAAAAGGAAATGCTAGAGATCAAAAACTTTGTAACAGACATGAAACATGCCTTTGATGATGGGCTTATTACTAAACTGGTCATGGAGGAGCAAAGAATTTCTGAGTTTGAAGATATCTCAATCGTGATCTCCAAAACTGAAAAAGCAAACAAAAGAGGGGAAAAAAACCAGAACAACTATAAAGGGTATAACATATGTGTAAGGGGAATACCAAAAGGAGAAAAAAAAAAGAGAAAGGAACAGAAGAAATACTTGAAACAACAATGAACTGAGAATTTCCCCCATATTAATGTCAGGTGCCAAATCACAGATTCAGAAAGCTCAGAAAACACTGAGTGGGATAAATGATGAAAAACTATACCTAGGTATATTATTTTTAAGTTATAGAAAATCAAAGATTAAAAAGTACCCTGAAAGAAGCCAGAAGAAAAAAAGAATCTTACCAAAGATAGGAATTATTGATGCATTTGATTTTCTCCTCACAAACCATAAATGCAAGAAGAGAGGAAAGTAAAATATTTAAAGTGTTAGAAAAAATAACAAACTAGAATTCTGTACCCTGAGGAATTATCCTTCAAAAGTAAAGGAGAATTAAAGATTTTCTCAGACAAACAAAAATTGAGGGAATTTGTTGCCGGTAGATTTGACTTGTAAGAAATGTTAAAAGAAATTCTTTAGCGAGAAGAAGTGGAATTTAAAATCAGAAACACACACCATTTATATTAGCACCCTCCCCAAAATGAAATACTTAGGTATAAATCTATAAAATAAGTACAAGATTTATGTACTTAATAAGTACATAGTAAGTATTTGTACAAAATAAGTACAAGATTATATGAGGAAAATTGCAAAACTCTGATGAAAAATGATCAAAGAAAAACTAAATAAATGGAGAGATACTCCATGTTGATGGACAGAAAAATTCAATATTATCAAGATGTCTGTTCTTCCCAACTTGATCTACAGATTTGATTCGATTCCAATCAAAATCCTAGCAGTTGTTTTGTGGATATCAACAAATTAATTATAAAGTTAACATGCAGAGGCAAAAGACCCAGAATAACTACATAATATTGAAAAAGAACAAAGTTAGGGGACTAACACAGCTGACTTCAAAATATACTATAAAGATATAGTAGTCAAAACAGTGTGGTATTAGTGAAATAATACACAAATAGATCAATAGAACAGAATAGAGAGCCCAGAAATAGACCCACATAAATATAGTCAACTGATCTTTGATAAAGAGACAAAGGCAATATAATGGAGGAAAGATAGTCTTTTCAACAAATAGTTCTGGAACAACTAGACGTCCCTGTGCTAAAAAGACAAAATGAATTTAGACACAGACCTTACACCTTTTATGGAAATTATCTCAAAATGGATCATAGACCTAAACGTAAAACACCAAACTAGAAAACTCTTCGAAAATAACATTTTTCTTTAGAAAAATCTACATAACCTTGGGTTTGGTGATGACTTTTTTAGATACACCCAAGGCATAAACCATGAAAGAAAGAATTGATAAGCTAGATTTCATTAAAATTTAAAGTTTCTGTTGTGTAAAAGAAACTTAAGGAGACTGAAAAGACAAGGCACAGGTTAGAGGAAAATATTTGCAAAAGACACACCTGATAAATGACTGTTATCGAAAATATACAAGACTCTTAAAACTCAACTTATGTGGGTCTATTTCTGGGCTCTCTATTCTGTTCTATTGATCTATTTGTGTATTATTTCACTAATACCACACTGTTTTGACTACTATATCTTTATAGTATATTTTGAAGTCAGCTGTGTTAGTCCCCTAACTTTGTTCTTTTCAATATTATGCAGTTCTTCTGGGTCTTTTGCCTCTCCAGGTTAACTTTAGAATTAATTTGTTAATATCCACAAAACAACTGCTGGGATTTTGACTGAAATCAAATCAAATCTATAGATCAAGTTGGGAAGAACAGACATCTTGATAATATTGAATAAGAAAACAATATGATTAAAAAGTGGGTCAAAGACCTTCACAGACACCTCACCAAGGAAGATAAACAGATGAAAAATAATCATGTGAAAAGATGCTCCACATTATATGTCATCAAGGAAATGCAAACTAAAACAGCGATGAGATACCACTGCACACCTCTGACGACACCAAATGCTAGTAAGAATGTGGGAATGCAAAATGGTACAGCAATCTAGCCATTGTGCTGCTTGGTATTTACTCAAAGGAGTTGAAACCTGTGTCTACACAATAACCTGCACATGAATGTTTATACCAGCTTTATTCATAATTGCCAAAACTTGCAAGCAACCAAAATGCACTTCAGCAGGTGAATGGATAAACTATGGCAGTACATCCAGACAATGGAATGTTACTCAGCACTAAAAAGAAATGAGCTATCAGGCCATGAAAAGACAAGGAGTAAACATAAATGTGGATCACTAAGTGAAAGAAGCCAATCTGAAAAAATGCTACACACTGTACGATTCCAACTATATGACATTCTGGAAAAAGGCAAAGCTATAGGCATAATAAAAAAAAAATGTAACAGTTTCCAGGGTTTGGGGAGGAAGGTGGGATGAATAAGCAGAATACAGATTTTTAGAGCAGTGAAACGACTCTGTGTGGTACTGGTGTACCGATATCATAGTGTGTCATGATGAATTTGTCCAAACCCATATCATGCACGGCACTAATGTAAACTATGGACTCTGGGTGATAATGATGTGTCAATGTGGGTTCATCACTTGTAACAAATGTACCACTCTGGTGGGAGATGTCAATAAACCTGGGGCTAGTGGGGGACCACGTGGGAAATCTCTGTATCTTCCTCTCGATTTTGCTGCGAACCTAAAACTGCTCTAAAAAATAAAGTCTGTTTGGAAAAAAAAAGGAAGAACAAAAACAACTGACATATTACTTAAATGTTCAACGAAAGAAAAATGGTTATATACAGAAAATCTCCATGGCAAATGCTATGCAGCCACTGAGGGTGATTACAAAGACATTATTTGGGGGCCAAATTGCCTTTGACATAAAATTTCATGTCCAGAATGATCGAAACAATGTAGTAAAAAAAAGAAAGAATACCTGAATTGAGGAATTTGGATGTTTGCTATTTTTTTTTTTGTTTTGGTTATACGTTTCTACATTTTCTAAAATTTTCATAGTGCTTAAATATGACTTTTAGAATCAGAAGAAAAAAGATCTGCTGTCTTCAGGTACTTGAAGAGTTGGTTTCCTTAAACCCTTGTCCCTCATTAACCCAGCTGAGGCTGATGAAGCCAGCTCCAATGCCCTCCCTGTCAGCCCTTGCCGGGCACAGCCTGGTAGGAAAGGTGTCTGGCTCTGATTCCAAATTCCAATAAAAACTCTGCAGCTGCCGCTGGTTGGAGCTTTTCTTCTGGATTCCCAAGAGAGCAGATGCAAAACCTTCCCCACACCTTTGATTTTCTTCTGCAGTGCCATTCTCTCTTTTCATACAAACACTAAATATATTTTCAGGCATCGAGATTGTTGCTGATGCAATTAATCCAGGACTGGGTTACTCTCGGCACTGTCAGCCGGGTTCCTGTACGCACAAGTCTTCACGAAAGGGTGGACATAAATCCAGTCCAGTCTTGAGAATTGTCTCAGTTCAGAATGGAAATCTAATTCAACGTCACTTAAACACTAAACAGAATTTATTGTCTCATCAAAATGAAAATCCCAGAGGTAGACAGGATTCAGACACAATTAGATCTAGTAGTTCGTGGAGGTTCAGGGCTTTGGTGCTGTTCTGTCCTCCGTGTTTTGGGCTCGGTTTCACCCTCAGTCTGGCTTCCCTCGGGGCTGCAGCAAGCCGGTGGGTTGGCCTCTTGTCCACATAGTGCCCCCTTCAGAAGAAGGGAGGATGCCACTGTCCCAACATCCCCAGCGGGAGTGCCATTTGCTCCGATTGAGTCAGCTGCAGTCATGCTCCCAACCCTAAGCTGTGATCAGAAGCAGGGGACACCCTGGACAGGGTGAGACCACCAAGTGCCCACGCATAGCTGGCAGTGCAGTCGGCTCCCCCAGGACAACACAGATCCCCCAGCAGAAATCACAGTATCTGTGATTTCTGATCCCCCAGCAGAAATCACAGTACCTGCCAGAAAGAGGAAAATGGATGTTGGGGAGGTTACCACGAACGTCCCTGTGGGAATACTGCTCTTTGACCTTCCTTTTTGGGACCATATCTAAAAAGTTGCTCTTGTGAACCACAGGAACATTTATGGATGTTCAGCTCTGGTGCTTCATGCGGAAAATGTTTACCATTCATTTACAAATCTAGTTAAATAAAATATTTTAATATGCATAAGTTAATATTTTAATAAAAACATTCTATTTCATTGTTTCCGGCACTTCAAGGAAATGAATGTCTAAAGAACATTGATTCAAAATATTTCAATAGCCCAAGGAAACAAGGATTAGAAACCTAACTGTAGCTTTTCTTTGGGGAAAGAAAAAAAAAGATTTAATAAATAAACCAATGAAAATCTATCCATGAGGATAGACTCCTTCCATGGGGGTCTTACCAGTCTTTATTCAAGCTCTCCCCTCTGTCCCCAAATGCCCTTCCCCTTTCTTTCTTTGCTAAAAATTCCTACTCACACGTCTACAGCCCTCTCACATCCCCACCTCTGGGAAGCTTTTCCAACCCTCTCTCCACTTAGCAGAATTGGCTTGGTGGGGCTCTCCTGTGGCTCCCATCTCAGTGGCTCTCCTGCCACAGAATGCTCACTCTGACGTTTGATCATAGGGTGTTGTGTTCCTGTCTGCCGTCCTGCAGCGAGTCAGAACTTCAGGTGGGAGGACTTGGGGCAAGGAAGGGTGGTTCGAGAGGTTGACGAGTGAGAGGAAATCCTTGTGGCTAGGATGGTCGAAGGATTTTGAAGCCCAGATTTTCAGCAAACCCCACCACGCCAAACTCTTTCTGGTGAACACCATTCTGGAGAAATGCAGGAAAGGAAGCCATGCTCCAATTGCATATCGATGTGGCATAGAAGCAAGGTGGGTAAGACAATCCAGGCAGAAAGCAGAACCAAAGGCAAGTCAGAGACACATAATCCCTCTGCGAATCCCAGAGGTTTGGAGCTGGGCCCTGGGATGTCCACCGCGTGCAGGAATGTTGTAGAAGTCCCAGCTAATCGGTCCTTTCCATCCTCAAGGATCATGCAACAGGATGGGTGACCAGGGAGTATTTAAATACTTGACAACCAGGTTATCTTTTGGAGAAGAAAGAAAGAAAGAAAGAAAGAAAGAAAGAAAGAAAGAAAGAAAGAAAGAAAGAAAGAAAGAAAGAAAGAAAGAAAGAAAGAAAGAAAGAAAGAAAGAGAGAGAGAAAGAGAGAAAGAAAGAAAGAGAGAGAAAGAAAGAAAGAAAGAAAGAAAGAAAGAAAGAAAGAGAAATTGCACTTCTTTTTTTAATCCCTTATTCTCAGTGTCCAAAGATTTCCTACCACTCAGAAGACATCAACAAATGCTTTTTGAGCAGAATCATCTGTCTTATTTCAAAACACATACACAAACACTCTCTCTCTCTCATCTCTCCTCCTTAACACACTAAGTGATCCCCATCACTAAGAAGAGATTGCTCACACACACCTAGACTGGGGAGAGGCCACCCTCCACTGCTACCCTGGGCCCCCCTCCTGTTCTGTGCCCTGTGACAGCTGCTCTGGGGACCTTCCATTGCCACCTCCCAGCCCAGGGCACCAGCAGCCCCCTTGACATTTAGACCAAGGGTCCTGCAATCTGCCACCTGAGGATGAAATCCAGCCTCCCACCTACTCGGCAGGACCCATGAAGATGGCTTATACATTTTTAAATGGTTAGGAGATAAAACCCAAAAGATGAATGATATTTCGTGACATATGGAAATTATGTGAAATTCAGATTTCAGCATCCATAAAGTGTCCAATAAAAATGTATTGTCACACGGCCATCCTCATCCATTTACATATTATCTGCAGCTGCTGTCTTGCTACAATGGCAGGGCTGCACAGTTCCAACAGATGTGGTCTGACCCAAAAAGACAAAAATATTTGTTCCCTGACCCATTGCAGAAAAGGTTTGCTGACCCCTGTTTTGGATCTTCAAACTTGGCTCTGCTCTAAGAAATCTGACCATATCCATGACCTTTCTCTCTGTCCAAACTCACCAGGGACAACTTCACTGTGGCAGAGGAAACAAAAAAGACCCACTTTCTCATGCTGATATTCAGCCTCCCTGACTCACCTTTGATGAGGTGTGTCTGCCAACCTAGCCCAGGTTAGGAGATTTTCACCTTGACATGACTCTCGCCCGTGAAAAACAGAGGGTTCAGAAACCAGTCCATATGCCCAGGGGCTCTACCCTCCTGGTCCAAACTGCCCATCAACATCTCCTTTCAGGAAGTAGAAAATTGTCCTTCTCCCCATCCTCATTCTCCCCCTCCCCCCCAAAATAAGTGTGGTCCCCTGTTGGCCAGACTGACCCACCCAACTCTTACAGCTCTTGGACAGCAAAGGTACGCTGACCACCCATGGGAGCCACCAGCTTTTGAAAACTCATTTGAAATTGAAAAATACTCATGAAATCACATCTTTTTTTTCTTACCTAATAAGGCAGAAAGTTGAAGTTGCTATTCAATCCAGAAAGATCCTTTTTATGGTTCAGATGAGGAGAGGAAATGGTGTCAAGTGTGTTCTTGAAAGCCAATCAAACCCGCAGTGTTCCTTAGCCCTGCCATTTGGACGTTAGTGGGAAGAGGTTGGAAATGTATCCTGGAGACCTAGTGACTGGGTGGCTCAGCAGTGGCTTTGGGGAAGTTTTCAAAGCTGGTGAGTCTGTGGCCTTGGGTGGTGTCCTCAGATGTCAGCTGCCTTTGCTGCCTCCCAGCCAATCCCAGGACCACACGGGGAGGTGGGAGGCTGGGCTGGCTCAGATGTGGCCCCTCCGGCAAGCCTCATGGACGAAGGTGTGATCCCACTTTGAGCCAGGAGAATTTGGAAAAGTCACTCTTCTCTCTGGGCCAGATGTTCTTCCTCTCTGGAATGAGAATATTGATAGCGTACTTGAAAGGAGTTTGGGAGGATTAAGTAAGTGATGCAATGTTGGTGAGCACACTGCCCTGGCATATCACAGGACGTAGTTAACCCAGGTGAAAACAGCCCTGAAGGGCAGCACCTTGTTTCCCCTGGGAATTTGAGCCCCCAGGAAATAGAAAAGCAAACTCCGTGTTTTCTTAGCACCTTTGCTTAAAAACTCATGAAGACCATCTGCTGTGCCTCCCCCAACACACGCTAACAACAACAGCAACAATAAGAAACCTTGATGTGTTTGGAGTATGCACCAGGTGCCAGGGCAGGTGCTTTACATATTAATTCATTTAAATCTCATAGAAACTCGATGAGGCAGGTATTAGTACTGTATTCCCCACCTTTACAGGTGAGAACCTGGGCACAGACAGGTGAAGATGACTAGCTAATAGGTGGTAAAGGCAGGATCAGAACCCTGGCATTACTGGTCCTGAGACCACAACATGAAATCACTATGTTACATTGTCCTCTACAAACAGACAAATGAGTGGATGTGTGGATAGATGAGTGAGTAAGTGAATTTATTAATGCCTTATGTTCAGGTTGCCAGGCCAAAAGCATGTGCAGAAGTTTAGGGAGGCAATTTGCTAACAACTGGTTTGTAGCCACTGGGGGTGAGGTGGCCAGTGGCAGTGGGAGAAGCATCTGCAGCCTGTGTCCATCTGATGCATCTGTGTGCCACATTGTCCTAGCCAAGCCCCTGAAAGCAACAGTCAAGGAACCAGAGAAAGGTCCAAAGGTTAAGGGCTCAGAGAAAGGATGCTCTGAACAGCTCCAGTAGGCCACACCTTCTCGGGAGCATCAATTCAGATCACATCCCCATCAGTTCTCTTCTACTTTTGTCAAATGTTATCCTAACTCAGTGGACTTTACGGAAAAAGGAGGCGGAAGATCTTTTGTATGAGATTCCTATATAGACTAAAGAGCAACTTGAGGCTCCTTACGTTCCCTCACGGCCCAGCCCCAACAGCAATGCCTGGAATTCAGCTTCCCTCTAACTGCCGATGTGAATGCCTGGTGGAGGGCTTCCTTCCTGAGCGTCAGGGATGGCCAGAGACCAAGCGCATGTAGGCAAATGCTTTTCTAGTTCAGTAAGGTTGGAATAAAGAAGCAGCACTGTTTGACTTGAGATGATCCGCTCCTGACACTCAAAGAGATGCAGCCTCCCCCAAGATTAGGTGGGTTTTGCAGTAGGGAGCATCTCTGCTGGCATGTGGCCACCCCTGGCTATGCCCACTGGGTCACAGAGCTACATTCTACTATGAGCCCCTAGGGAAGAAAGGAGAGAGGGAAGGAAATATTTTATTGATCATTTATTTTGTTCCAGGCACTAGGCTGAGCATTTTATAATTGAGCATAGAGGTAAATAGCACAGACTTGGGGCCAGACAAACATTGGTCTGAGTCTCAGCTCTGGAAATTTTACCTGGTGATCTTGGCCTAGTTACCTACCTTATTTGTGTTAGTTACCTATTGCTGGTTTTATGACTATTCCAAAACTTAAAGGCTTAAATCAGTAACAGTTTAGCTCACAATCTGCAATTAGAACAGGGCTCAGTGGGGACGGTTCATCTCCACCCCATGTGGATGAAGGTGGGACTCTATTTTCAAAATGGACCACTCACACAGCTGGCAAGCAGTGGCTGGCTGATTGATGGCTGGGAGTTCAGCTGGGCTACAGGCCAGGTGCCTCAGTTTCCCTCTCTGTTAGCCTTTGCATGCCTTTCTTGGGCTTCCTTATGGAGTTGTGAGTAAGTTCCATGAGTGAGCATCCCAAGAGAGTAAGTAGGGAGTGTGGGCAGCTTTATGACCCAGCCTCTAAAATCATACAGCATCACTCCTACCATACTATGTTAGTTGAGACAGTCACCAAAGCCACCCAGTTTAAAGGGGAGGAGACACAGATTCTGCCTTTTGCTGGAGGAGAGGTAAGGTCTAGAAGAGCATGTGAAATGGGAGATATTTTTGTGGACATCTTCAGAAAATATAATCTGCTGTACTGTTTGAATCTCAGTATCCTCACACATTGTGTCAATACTTAAATTGTCCAGGAAGAGACAGTACTTTTAGAAATAGAAAGCTATTGTTAATGAAGTAGGTAATGCAGTTTAAAACCCAAACTGAATTCAGCCACCTCTAACTTCTAAAAGATGATGGAATAATAAAGCTTCATGCTGTTTCCTTCCATGAGAGTCTTTGTGATAGTGGAGACACTAATGAGCCTTAGATAATAAAGGAAAGCTGAATAGAATGTAAAAAGTTAAATTTTGTGCATGATAAAGTGAAATGAATCGGGTTTGGAAAGGGGGTAGTCCCTGGGCAAGAGGTCTTGAGAAATGGAGGCATTGGGCACAGTGCTGAGGGCTTCATCTGCCAAACCCACACTCTCAATAAAACATGCTGCATAAACAATACCTTGGGTGGGAAGATGCTTTTTGAGAGATGGAGAAATTCTGGAAAAGACATTTCATGTTTTTATCCATGTTAAGCAGAAAGAAGAGGACAGGCATCGGAGGTGAGATGCCAATGAGATTGAGCTTCCTGTAGGAAAAGGAATTTGAATCCCAATGTGACCATCATGCAGAGAAATTCACAGCAACCGAGGAATTTTGTCCACCCCTTTCACAGCCCACCCCTAGCCTCAGAGAACAGAGAGGCTCTAGCTAAGACTCGGGTCACTCAAAGAATACTGTGCTTTTAAAAGAAAGCAGTCCATGAGGCATCTGGTCTCCATTGTCCCAAGGCAGGGATGTGTGTCTGGTGAGCTCAGGACCTATGGTTAAGTAACCTGCCTAGAAATTGTTCAGCCCACAAGAAATCTCCCCAAAGAGAAGATTTGATTGGATCTGGCAGCCATCACTCTGTGGAGCAAAATTGATGCCATGCAGATTTAAGGATGCCTGGATTCCTTCTTTCTCCCTCCTCCCACCTGCTTCTGACCTATAAACCTAGTCTCATACAATTCCCTCTGGCTGGGGAGATTAGCTTTTTTTTTTTTTTTTGAGATGGAGTCTCACTCTGTTGCTGGGGCTAGAGTGCCGTGGCGTCAGCCTGGCTCACAGCAACCTCGAACTCCTGGGCTCAAGCAATCCTCCTGCTTCAGCCTCCCCAGTAGCTGGGACTACAGGTGCACGTCACCACACCCAGCTAATTTCTTCTATTTTCAGTTGCCTGGCTAATTTCTTTCTATTTTTAGTAGGGACAGGGTCTCACTCTTGCTGAGGCTGGTCTCGAACTCCGGACATCAAGAGATCCTCCCACCTTGGCCTCCCAGAGTGCTAGGATTACAGGCATGAGCCACCATGCCTGGCCGACTAACTGGCACGTCCTTGAGCTGGGGTAACTATTAGTAGAAGTGGCTTGTGGCGAGGCGGGTTAGGCAATTTAGGTTGAAGTACAACCCTAAAGTGGGGAAAGAATTTCAGCCAAAGCCCAGCACCTGGCATGTAAATTAGACCATGTCGCCCCCCTGCTTAGCACCTTCCCATGGCGTCTCAGTACAAATAAAAGGAAATCCACACTTGACCATGACCTGCATGGTCATGGATCCGGCCCCTGCCTACCTAGGCAGCTCACCCCTTCACCTCTCCCCCTCTGTTCCTCAGACACAATGTCGTTCCTGCCACAGTGCCTTTGCACTTGCTAGTCCCTGGGCCAAGATTATTCCCCAACCAGATCTTTGCATGACTGATACATTGAACAAGCCCCATGTGTAAGATGTGGTCCAGATACTACTTTATTTTTCGATGACCTTGCACCTTTCAAATATATTCGGCGCTGGTCATCCTCACCTATTCCTTGACGGAAACTCAGAAAGATCCTTGGCTTTTCTGTGCACTCTTAGGCAGTGGGCCCTCCTGGGGTCTTTTTAAGAAATAAAACACTATTGGATTCCATGATACGAATGTGTCCAGCCCCAAATATCAATTAGTGCTTCAGTGTCCACATAAAGACTCTCCCGTCCCTCCACACCTAGACTCATGTCTGGAGCACCATATTTGAGGATTGACATGGTCAGCTCCTCTTCCCCCTCTGCTCTGCTTCTCCACTTGCCAGATGCTGCTTCAGATCCTGCTAGAATTAAAACTGGGTGAAGGTGTGGGGAGCAAAGGGTGGAACAGCTCTTATTTAGCCAGGTGGTTTTCCACTCTCTGAGCCTGGCAGCTGATTAGAGCCAACTGTCACCTGCAGGTGCTTGTGTGGATGTTGCTGGAGCCCCATCCTCACAGCTGAGGACCTCCTACTGTAACGCTCATGCCCTAGGCAAAGCAATGCATGCCTTGGGCAGGCTGTCCCCCTGCCAGGAGCACCCCTCTTCCCTGATGGTCCATCCACCCCACGTAGACACTGAGCTTTGGAGCCCCTCCCTCTCTTAGACAATCTTCTGACCCCAGACTTTAAAATTATGTCCTGAATCCAACCACTTCTCCCGTCTCCACGCCTATGCTTTGAGTTCAAGCTGCTATCATCTCTTGCCGGCTGTGGAAGGCAGAATTGTAATGTGGACCCTGGATTCCTGCCCCTGGTGCCCACACACTACATAATCCCTCCAGGTGAGTGTGGGTGGGATCTATGACTGACAGACACCCCTTCTGTGATTGGGTTACATTATATGGCAGAAGTAAAGGGATTTTGCAGATGGAATTAAGGCCCTAAATTTGCTGACTTTGAGTTAATCAAAGGGTGGATCTGATCTACCCTTTCAAGGTGAGCCCTTTAAAAGAAGGCCAAAAATCCAGGGGCTTTCTCTCCTGTTGGCCTTGAAGGAAGCCACCATGAGTCCCATAAATGCACGGAGATAAATTCCTCCAACAACTGCATGAGCTTGGAAGGGAACCCTGGCCTCAGATGAAGCCCCAGTCCCAGCTGACACCTTTGACCAAAGCTTTGTGAGGCCCAGAACAGAGGTCCCAGTTAAGCCGTGCCCAGACTCCTGACCCATGGAAACTGAGATAATAAATGTATGTTGCTTTATGCTGCTAAATTTGTGCTGATTTATTACACAGCAATAGAAAACCAATGCACTTGGATTATTGTTAACGACCATCTCATTATCATCTTGCTCTGTTTTGCCCTTCTTGAGCTTATTGTCAACTCATGAGTGATCCAAATTCAGCAATGCTCTCCAAGTTCTGCCACAACAGCCTCCTCACCGCAGGCCTTACCCCAACCCGCATAATACTATATGCCATACTCTATTGTTTTTCATACTATCTGAAGTTATCCCTGCTCAGAAATATGAGCCCATTGATGCCAAGCCGTGGAGCTGGAAGATCACATGCTCTACATCCTCAGCAGCCCTTCCCTAAGCTTCGAGCTTCTGGCAATACCATCTCCTCCCATGTGTTTCTCCAGCCCCTGGGGAAGTAACTGCTCTGAGCTACCTCAGTATCTCCCTTTTTCCTATTTCAATTTTCCCATATGCATGTAGCCAGCTTCCTACATTCAATCGCCCTTGTTTGAAATACCTGCTGTGGCTTCTGTTTGCCTGACTGACTCACCCCTCTTACTGAGTCAGCCTGAGTGAGTCGCAGTTCCTTGCCACCCAGAGGTCTTTGACCATGACAGAGAAGGTTTGAGATTTTTCCACAGAGAGTAATAGACAGCAGTGGAGATTCGAATCATGGTACACCATTGTGGGATCATACAGACAAAAAAGAAAAGTTTTGTGGAATGAATAAATGAAAGTGAGAACAACCACAAGCATTGTGTACTCAGACTGCTTTCCCTTAGATCCATCATGGATTAACCCTTTGCTGCCTGAAGGATTTTAAATCACCTATCCATCAGCAAAGCACTCAGAGATTAGGCTCTTGTCCAAACTCCTCTCACATCCCCAGTCTGCAATTTCCTCTGAATAAAGTGATTGCACTATCCTTTTACAGGGGAAGATTAGTCTTCCCAGTCGGGTGACAGGAGCCAAATGAGAGGTGAAGCATTCTGCCTCCTCTCCGCCATCTGCTAACATAACCCCGAGCCACCCTCAGGTTTGTGCTGTCCCTGCTTGGCTTGCTCTGAACAGGGCTGCGGTTGTCTTGATCGCTTTGCTGTCAGTGTGCGCACAGTCCGAGAGCATCCTGCATTCCCACCTGCCCCTCCTGCCTCTTTGGAGGAAGCATCCAATGTCATGTGCATCTGCTGGCTGAGCTCTGGTCCAGGAAGGACCATGGCAAGGATAGGAGACCAGAATCAGTGTCAGAGGTGGTTTTTGCACATTTAGATCTTTTTTTTTTTTGCTTTTTATTACTTTGTGGGCTCCTGTTTACATGTTATTTTCAGTCTTGGATGCCATGAACACAGAGCCCATTGGGGTTGAGCTGAATTCAACAAAACCACCCTTTATTGCTACAAAAATATGACCTGCCAAATTCAACATACATCTCTTTGGAAACTCAAGAGGGACCTAAATCTGATGATGGAATAGGGTCCAGCATCCAAGTCAAACACTTCCCTTTAGATCTGCTTAGGAGAGAAGGAGGCAGGACAAGGACAGTGACCCACACTGCCCATGACACTAGTGCCATCTCATTTATGTATTTCCTGATAAAAGTGAAACAGGCATCACCATCCACGGCAATCACTTCTTTTCAAATCATTTTACACCACTGACTTGACAAGAGCCAAGAGAGTCAAGAAATTCAATCCTTTCTGATGTCTGCACAGAAGATTAACCACCTCAAAGAAATTAGGAAAGTGTCTTCATCACCATGACTAGAAGACATTGCTATTCAGTATGTTAATGAAAAATCCATTGATGTTTGGCATTTATCAAGTGTCAAAAATTAAATTTAGCTGTCCTGTGATTTTAATTAGTGTTAACCCAGTTAAGCCAGCAGGTAGCTGCCATGATTCAAGCAGACACCTTCATCTGCATATCTTTTATTGGCGGACACGCAGAGAAAGGAGTGTGTGCATGCAAGAGTTTCGTGAGAAGGTGATGTTTGAACTGGACTTTGAAGGAGTTTGACAACTGTTCAAAGGGGAGAAGCTCGTTCCAGGAAGAATGAACAGAACGTGCAAAGGGGTAGAGACTTAAAAGAACAAGACACATTCCCAGAATAGCAAATAGCGCGGTTTGCCTGGAGAGTGATGAGGAGATGAGAGGGGAGAGGCAGGCAGGGGCCTGGTGGTGAAGATCTCAAAGCTAGAGCGGAAATCATCTTAGAGAAATTGGGAGTTATTAAAAGCTTTGGGGCAAAATGTGACTTGATTATATCTAAGTTTTAGAAGAGCACTCCGGGAGCAGTAGGCGGCATGAAGGCTGGAAGATTGGGTGGAAGGCTTTGGGAGATATTTCAGGGGCTTCTTGTAGGTTCTGCTCCTTTATTCCAAACATCATAAGGTCAGAGAGATCAGAGTGAGCTTCTGTGCCACTTCTGCTCTAGATGTACAAAGTACGATCACATCACTAGGTCCTTGTGGTACAAATAGAGGAAAGGGTTTTACATCAGTTCGACAACACATGCAGAAGTAGATTTTGTGCCGCTGTGATCTTTGGTAAAGTCTAAGGGCGTAGGATTACAACCCAGAGCAGCAAAGGGTGATGCCAATGGGGATAGGGTGATGAGACCAAGTGCCTGGAGCCTCATCAACCCCAGGGAGGGAAGCAAGATCTCTTGAGGGGTGGGGTGTAGGGGTAGGGTGGGTGTAGGGAAAGGTAGTGGACAGCTTGCATATCCACCTGAGCAGTAAATAGCACAGCATCTTTGAAAAGAATACAAGCTCTACAGTCACTTTGTGTGATGGCTTTAAAATATGTCTACAAATTCTTCAACACTTCTCCCTTCAAAAGGCAGCCTAAATCCTTTCCCTTAAGTGTGGGATGGACATAGTTACCATCTTCTAATGAATAGAACAGGGTGGAATTGATGGTGTGTCACTTTCAAACAAGGTCATAAGAGACATTATAGCCTCTTCTTTGCTCTTTCTCGGATCACTCACTCTAGAGGAAGCCACTGCCCTGTCCTAAGGCTGCTCCAGCAACCATGTGGCAAGGAACTCAACCCTCCTGCCAATAGCCAGTGAGGAATGAGGCCTCAGCTACCAGCCGTGTGAGCGTACCGTCTCTGAAGCAGATCCTCCAGCCCCAGTCAAGACTTCAGATGACTGCATCCCCAGGCAACATCTGGGCTGAACTCTCATGAAAGACCCTCAGCTATAACCCAGCTAAGCCACTCCTGAACTCCTGGCCCACAGAAAATACAAGATAACATGTTTGTTATTTTAAGCTGCTAAGTTCTGGGTAACAGATAACTAATACATCCTGGGTTCAAATCCAAATTAAATAACATTAAGCCTCAATTTCCTAAACCGTAAAATAAGGACGATAGAAAACACATTTCAAAGTTGACATGAGGATCATATGAGATGAAATATTTGTATGGTATCCTCCTGACCTGCCAGGTATGGCTGATGGTCCAAATATTTGTCCAGTTAAAAGCACAGCAAATAATTATTAAGTGTAGGTAACCACTGGCACCTAGTCTGGCCTGGAAAGTATGAGTGCAGCTCTGGATGGATGTATGAATGGGACACAAAAGTGCCTTAATTACCAGGGTTCCCAGTCAGCCTCCAGGCTGACTATGGTTTCCTGGAATTCTGGGAAAATGTAGTGAAAACAGAGGTCTCAAAGATGATTGATTTCAGAGTGACCACCACTGTCATAAAAGGAGGCAACATGACAACTCAGGACCAGCCTTTCACAAGGAATAAACTTTTAGTGTCTTTGCCATCACTGTATCTACCTATAGCCCATAAGTAGACAGCAGGAGCATCTATTAATATTTGGGATTTTATCTAATAGCTTTATCTTCTTGTGGCCTCTCGGGAGCATCCATCCTGAGTGCTAAGACAGGGATGTGGGCACATCCAACATCTTGGCTCCAACCCTCCCGAATGACTGAGAAGCACTAACATTACTTTTTACTTAAATCCTAAGAATACAATCTTAGGACTGACATGACTCAACTTGGCATTTGGCATTTGCTCTGTGGGGTATGTTTTTAAAGGGGAATATTCGAAGGGAATTGCCAAGAAAACGCAGCTTGTTTCTTTCTCTACAACTGATCTAATCTTCCTCACCATCCTGCATCCCTCTGGCTTGCTAAAGGGCGGGAGGCGGTGGGAAATGGACAAACGTTAAACTTTCCAATCAATAGTGTCTTGGTCTCTGACAGTTTGATGGTCTCTTCTGAATAATTCAGCCCCTTTGCAATACAGTCTTCAGCTCTCAGATTTCTTCCCTCTGCCTCTGCTTCTCCCTGCGATGGAGTCTGAGTGGCTGGGAGCTTCCGTGCCTTCGTGGCTGAGAAGAGGAAGGGGCTTCTAGTCTTGGTCTCTCACAGCGGTGATCCACATGATCTCATCTTTGGGGGAGTTATGTTGATACCCCCTTGGAGTCCAGGGTTCCAACATCTCTGTGGACCTTCCTTCATCTTTGCCAGGTTAGGTGCACGTGATCTGAAGGCCCCAGAACCCCAGCCTTTGATCTCCTTGCTCCCCTCCATCCTCCTCCTCCCCACCCTCCTCTGGGATGGAAGGGATGAGCTTCGGCTTCTTGTCCTCACTGGAAAAGACTTGCCCACATCAAATCCTCATCTTTGCAGGGTACCCATCCTGGGTGCAGAAGAGGAGCCCCCCATACTACCAAGGGAACTCTATGAGCTGACCTACCCGGCCTGGCTCTCTTAGTACACAAACTCTGGGACACCCCAAACTAGGAATTACTGAGGATGAAAAAATACAACAGTTAAAAATGAAAAATATTGTCCTTGTTACACAAATTCTAGAATGGATCATTCACTTGGGAGGCTAAGATCTGAATGTTCCCTGATCTGCAGAGAACTGCATGTGTTATGGGAATATGGACCGATGGAGACCCACAACAATTTGAATGGCAGTGAGGGGGAAATGGTTAGAAGGTCAGTGCATAATTCTTATGCGCCTTGGTGACAATTATGACCTTTGTTTTTAGCATCTCCAAAATAAGAACATATTCTGATACAAGGAAGCAAGTGATGTCACTCGCTAAATAGCGATGTCTAAGAAAGCAGAGTAGCAATCCCAAAAGCTTTTCCCAGCGCACACTGAGAGCATGCCCCATACCTGCTCTCTCTCTCTCTCTCTCTCTCTCTCTCTCTCTCTCTCTCTCACACACACACACGCTCCTGGCCCTGGCCTTCGACTGACCAGCACAGCACGTCCATCGTCCCTTGGCCTTAAGCATGTGAGTTTCTGCAAAAAGAACACCAGCTCCGCTTCCCAGCCCAAACAGTATAAGGGGCAGTCTCTCAGGAAAGGGAAGGAAGAGACTGCTGTTCCCCCAAAACACCCTTGCACAGTTCTTATCTCCACTCCCCGATCCCGCCCTCATTTCCACGCCATTTGTGACACCCGCCAGCAGAGCGATTTTGGCAGCAATCGATCCTAATCTTTCCTGCACAGTAGAAGTCCAACAGGGGGCTGGGGCACAGCCCCCTCTACACTTCAGCAGAGCAATGGGGTCCCCTGTTTGCACTGAACAGGGCTGAATAGCAAGGGGATGTTTCGAATGTCACCCTCCCTCCCGTACTCGGACACCATCAAACCACGTTGCAAAGAGACCCGGTCAGAAGCAACCCCAGGGATTGACACCATCACCTCCACAGCCTCTGAGTCTCCATCTTGCCTGCACTCCAGACAGACCCCGCAAGCCTGTCAGCCGCGGCAACAAAGGCATCCTTGTTTATTCGGGGGTGTGATAAGAGAGTGACCTAAGATGGCAGTGGAGCAGCTGGGACCCTGCCTGTGGCTCATAAGTCTAATTTACCTGTGGTAACAGAGGTTCTTTTAGTTAAAAGTCATTAATCTCTTTTTGAAGTGGCAGGTGGTTGGAACACTTTCTTTTATTCTCAGCAAACCCGCACAAGGCACCAGAAGCCTCATGAACAGAAGAAAGGAATTAGTCAAACGCAACAATTGGGACCTGATTCCTTAGCAGCCAAACAAGGAATTAGGAAAAGAGACTCAGGCTTTTTGAAGAATCTCTTTTATGCTTCCAGAACACATATCTCACATCAAGTTTATTGCTTTCAATTGCAAGTGACAGAAAACCCAGGATAAACTCATTAAGACAAAAATAAAATTCATGACTGTATTATAATTGAAGAGTCTGAAGCTAGCATCAGGCATGGACTGATCCAGGGTTTGAATTATGTCACCAGCAACTAACTTCCTCTCTCTCTCTCTGTCTTTCTGTCTCTGTCTCTCTCTCTCCACCTTGGTTTTGCTCTCTCTGTTAACTCCTTTCTCACCTGAGCTCTTCCCTCATGGCTGAAAAATGGCTGCCAGCAGCTTTGGGGGCTGTCTACAAATCCAGTGGGCAGGAGGGAGTGGAAGCCATCTTTGTCCTGGCATTCACAGCCAAATCAT
Organism: Mirza zaza; assembly: GCA_008750895.1. Lineage (NCBI taxonomy): Eukaryota > Metazoa > Chordata > Mammalia > Primates > Cheirogaleidae > Mirza > Mirza zaza. The sequence goes on from VSMD01000372.1 coordinate 123,598, forward strand.
GATACTCTCTCTGATTGGACGCGCTTCAGTCAGGAGACATCCATGAACCAATCATGGAGGAGGTCCAGAGCAGGCAGTGTGCTAACCGGGGCCAGCCTGGGTGGTGTGCCCCGTCCTGGCACGTGGCTGAGCCTGAGGGAGGGCAATCCATAAACAAGTTTGGAGCTGTTGCCAAGAGACCGGGGAGGGAATATGCAGGTGCTGAAGAGGAAAACAGCCATTGTCCTCTACAATTACTAACATTTAATGAGCTCCAGCTATGGGCAAGGGCTTCCCGTGCCATCTCTCACGCATCCTCTCAACACCACCATTCCTGCTTTACAGTCAACACGACCAAGGTCAATGCAGCTGAAGGACTTGCCCCATGGAAGCCGGCTCACAAGTGGCAAAGGAAGGATTTAAAACTGGGACCCCACGCCTGTGCTTGAACAGTTCCAGCCTCCGCGCAGGCTTGTCGAGCTCCACCATGGGCACCGTCTGAGAGGCCCTCGGCCAGGACCCAATATGATCCACCCGTGCCAGCGCCCTAGTCTGGACACTGCAATTATACGACAATGAGTTTTTGTTTGTCTAATAAGGTTAGTCTGGATTTTCTGCCACTTGAAATGGAAAGAGCCCTAATCACTGCCAGTACAGCTGGTGTGTTTTCAGAAAGAGAACTTGCACTGAATCCTCGAGGACTCGGCTCCTGCAAATGAGCGCCCAGCTTCTGCAAAGAGCGGACAATCCATCTCTTCTGGTATCTCAGTGCCTCCAGCCGTGGACAAGTTTAAACTCATCTTCTTCAGAAATAACCAGTCCTTTTCTGAGGGAATCACTTTTACCCCCATCCCCAAGTCCTTCCCACAAATCACAGCCAAGGCTTGCTGTTGCTTTCCTCTCTGCTCCTGTGCTGAATCAGGAGGCTTCTTATCTTATCGGGACCAGATACAGCCCCTCCAGGGAGCCATCAGGCATCACAAGGCAGAACGTCTTCTGCAGAGAACACCCAGAGCTGAGTGCCCCAAACCATCCATCTTCAGGATGAGCTGACTGGGGGAGATCAATGCAGGAGGAAGATAAGCTTCCAGCGGAGGAGGGTGGGAACTGCTGACAGCTGATAGGGCTGCTTCAAATGTCCACAATTTAGGTTGCCAAAGCCACGGGGAGAATGGTGCAAGCCCTGAGTTCAGCAGTTCCGCCTGCAGCTGGAACACAAGTGCGACCTGTCCTGGGGCTCCACTTGGTGGCTCTTCCATACCCTCCGAGGTCCAAGCTTTGCCTGCTTGCTTGGGTCCCACTCAGCGTCCCGCCCAGCTGCCCTGTGCAGGCATTTAGAGGAAGAGCAAAGCTTTCCGCTATCCACACTGTGCTTTGGTGGATGTATTTCCTCTCTTGAACTCATTGTCTGCCCCCACAGCCTTCCCTCCCTCCACCTCCAATATAGTCTCTTTTTTTGGTTAATGGCTTTAAACAGGCTAAATTATTATTAACATTTTAGTTCCCCACCCCCTACCCCCAATCTGGCCAGTATCTACATGAGTGATTCTCAGCCTTAGCTACACATTAGTTTCACATGTGAGTCTTGTTTTTGATACAAATGCTTGCCTCTGCCCCATCTCTGGCAAGATACTTTAAACTTTTTCAACTGTGACCCATAGGGAGAAATACATTTCGTATCATAGCTTAGAACACTTCTCTAAACGTATGAAACCATTCATACCCTTGCTTTGGGGGTGGAACTCTGATAACCCCTATACTACTGTCTCTCTCTCTCTCTCTTTCTTTCTCATGCTGATTGTGATCTGCTAAGAGGTCACACCGACTGGAAAGAACCTTGTTTGAGATATAAATTTGTGCTCATTCTCTCTTTCTCTCTCTTCCAGATTCAGGCCTATAATCCAGTTTTTTTTTTTTTAATAATTCCTTGCCTTAGGGAATTCTCTGCAGGGCAGAATGCAGAAACTCCTTGAAGTTAAAGTCTTTTCCAAACTTCTGTAAAAACCTCAACTCTTTGATGAGATTATGCCTGATATCTCTGAGAGGAGACGAGAAAAAAAAATGGTTTTGGGGAGCGATCAGAGCTTAGAGGCTGGTTTCCACCAGACTGGTAATGGGACAAGCCTTGGGGGTCCTGGGGTAGCTGGGAGCTGGGCCCCATTTGCTAGAACTGTCCTGGGAGGGAGCACCTTTCCCATCCCTCCCGCAAGGCATCCTTGCAAGCCTGGGCTCTAAAATTCCCCAGCCATGGCAAAAATTCTCATGCCCCAGAAACAAGCCAGAAAGCTGCTGGCCTTCCAGGGACCACATTGGGAAGTGAGGGTATCTGTCACACTCGCCATAATGACCTAGAAATTACACACCCAGCCATATTTCCCAGGTGCTGCTTAGATTCCTGAAAATTTCATGGAGCCCAAGAACAGGGGTCAGGGAACGAGGAGCCTATCATGAATGAGGGTGGCTCCCCCACTGTCGTGGGACTTAGGTCAACTTAAAATAAAACTAAGAAATATAATGTTTCTTTACTCCTGGATTTGTGAAATAAGATTCACATCCATTAGAGCTAATTCTACTCCTACTTTCTCCCAATCTGCATCCTCTCCCCTCCATCTGCTCTGCCCCCGTTCCGGCTCACAACAGGCTAGAGTCATTGTCTGTTTCCATTTTACAGACAGAAAAGCAAGTCCCATAGCAGATAAAGGAGAGAGTTTGGTAACTCAGTGACCTAATAGCCGAGTTGGTCCTTCAAATCTGGCTTCCATGATAGCACACAGGGGGTCTACACTGTGGTCTCAATACCCAGGGAGAGAAAAAGCCAGAAGCCCTGGAAAGGAAGAGAACAGGCTATTACTGCTCAGAGTGGCTCCCAAGGCACTTCCAACAGTGCCCATGCAGACACAGCCAGGTCAAAGGGCAAATGCACAGCAGGCCCCTCCCCATGACCTAGAGAGCAGAGGAGCATGGCGTGTGCTGCTCTGTCTGGTATAATGGGGTCACCCGCTGCCCTAACACCTCCCCTCCACCAGAGACCCCTGCAGGTCCAAGAATCCCAGCATCACTGTGGGCAGGCTGAAGGTCCGGCACGTGTGACTTCGGGGCAGGAACAGAGCAGAGGATGGCCCGGTGTTCTCTACAAACAGCAGCCTCACTGAGCAGGATCAAAGTTTAAGCTCAATTCCCAGATTTATTAAAACCAATGGAGCATCATGGATTTTAAGACCTCATACCACACACAATTTTCTAGAAAATCTGTTCCTTAGCATAGGTCCTTCTACACTTTAAAAGCTTTCTATCCATTGTACTGTAGACCTTCGAGAATTACAAAATTGGATTTCTTTGATTTTTTTTTGAATTGTGGTAAAATACACATAAAATTTATTTTAACTATTTTTAAGCGTACATTTCAGTGGCGTTAAGTACATTCACATTGCTGTGCGACCGTCACCACCGTCTGTCTCCAGAACTCTTTTCATCTTGCAAAAACTGAAACTCTTGTACCCATTAAACACGAACTCCCCATTCTCCTTCCCCCAGCCTTTGGCAACCACCATTCTACTTTCTTTATCTATGAATTTCACTATTATAGGTACCCCATCTAAGTGGAATCATATAGCATTTGTCCTTTTGTGACAGGGTTATTCACTTAGCATGACATCCTTGAGTTTTGTACATCTTGTAGCATGTGTCAGAGTTTCTTTCTTTTTTATGTCTGAATAATATTCCAGGGAATATATATATATATATATATATATCATATTTTGTCTATCCATTCATTCATCTTTCAGTGAACACTTGGGTTGCTTCTACCTTTGACTATTATGAAAAATGCTGCAAAGAAAATGTGTGTGCAAGTGTCTCCTCAAGACTCTGCTATCAATTCTTTTGGACACATACCCAGAAGTAGAATTGGTGGGTCATATGGTAATTCTATTTTTAATGTTTTGAGAAACCATTTTACTGTTTTCCTTAGTGTTTGAAAATACATTTCTTGAGGAACTTTCCCATATGTAAAATGATCAGGGATTGAAGCTGACCTTTATCTGTTATCCAGAAAGGGTTGTCTTAATCTCTAGAAGGTGAACAGAGACAGTGTGAAGACACTAATTCAGAATGTTTCATCCCACTAAAATGGTGCTTAGTCCAAGCTGTCTGACTTTCATCTGTTAAATGGGAATAGTAATAGAATCTACCAAGAATTAAATGAGTTAGTGAATGTAAATGAGTCCATGCATGTAAGAACAGGGCCAGGCATGAGTGGATTTGGAAAGCATTATCCACCGCTGTTACTATAACCATTCCGGTGTTGGGAGGTGGCTTTCCATGGGTCTCTCACATTTCTGTAAGTCTTGTGAGCAGAGTCATTGGCAGCTTTGCACAAGACTATCTTTTCAAGGATACCAGCATAGCAAACAGCCTTGGAAGATACAGTGTTTCCCTCCAGGAAAGAGGGAAGATTTGATTGCTGTCCACGGTAATAAAAAGAATGTTTCCCTCTGGAGCAAAGGTTGAAGCAAGTTTGTTTGCAACCCCATTATAAAACATTGGAGTTTCCCAAGCTTGAGTTCCCCAGCTGTGACCTAAACCCACTGCACTTGCAGCACCCACCTGGGCCATGCTGCGTCACCCCATGGAGCCTGGGGCTAAGGGTAGCTGACACAAACATGAAGCCCATGCTGCCTGCTGTGAGTAACAGTCTTTTCTCTCTGATCCAGGAGTCTCATGTCTTCTGTTAGCATCCATGAAAACTGCAGCGAACTACATAGCTAGCTTGAAAACAAGGTAAGATCTCAGACCTTTCAGAATTTCTAAGAACCAGAAGCATGAAGTTAGTTGCTATTGCTGCCAAATTAGGCTCAGCAGGGATGATTTCCAAAACAACCTTTTCCCATATTGTTGAATCCATTCATAGCCTCTATCCAGACCTTCACAGATACCTTAAGACCTACTTAAGCAGTTCTGTTCCCATATACATTACTTCCTCTTGAGTGTTCTTGGGAAAACCCAACTTCATGGCTAAAGGAATCAGACCCCTAGATAGCTCAGGTTGTGTGGTTACCTAGGTTCCCTGATTAGACATCAAATGTGCACCAAGCAGCAAGCAAGTATCTACTCCTCGAAAGAAGTTTAATTATTGGCAAAGCCTCCAGCATTTAAAGGGTTCCACTGTGATTTTTTTCCATCGGGACTTGTAAAATGTAACCATAGAGTATCCCAATTTACCATAGACATTTTAAGCATGATGGACTTTATTTTCTCAAAAAGCCAGGTGACATAGTAACTTGAACTGTAGCCTTAAACAGCTGATGGACTGTAATAGGAAGATTAATGCCCTCATCCTCAACCCACCCCCAAGTTGTCCATATCCTAGTCCCCAGAACCTGTGAATATGTTAGTTACAAGGCAAGGGGGAATTACTAATCAGCTGTCCATAAAGCAGGAAGATGATCCAGGTAAACCCAGTATAATCACGAGGGTCCTTAAATGCGGACGAGGGAGACAGAAGAGGAGGAGGAGAGTGATGAGACTTGAGAAAGACTCAAATGGCAATTTCTGGCCTTGAAGATGGGAAGGAGCCACGGAGAAAGGAATGTGGGAAGTTTCTAGACGCTCGAGAAGGGCAAGAAAATGGATTTTCCCCTGGAGCCTTCGGAAAGGAATATAGCTCTGCCAGCACCTTGCTTTTAGTCCAGGGAGACTCAGTTAAGACTTCTGACCTATGGAACTGTAAGATAATAAATACGTGCCATTTTAAGCCACTAAATTTATGGTAATTTGATATAGCTGCAATAGAGAACTAACGCAAGAACTTTTCCATGCTCGGGAGTCAGTTCAGGTGGTTTTAAGAGCAACACACAGGTAAGTCAAGACAGGGCAGGCAGTGTAGGTCTTATGCCGCTAAAATACCAAGAGACCCTTCAAGATGTGCTCCTCATCTGAGTGGATTCCATCTTATGTCCCTTCCTTCACAGGAGGTCTGGTGAGATGGGATAAGTCAACAACAGCAATACCCATCTCTGAGTTTGGTTTTGAAAATCCCAGCCCTATGGCTGCAAGTGGAAAGAGATTCATTTGGTGTAGTCATATTATTTCCCACTCCTGGTGGTCAGCTAATGTGTGTGTGTGTGTGTGTGTGTGTCTGTGTGTGTGTGTGTAGAACCACAGAAGCTACTCTAACTTAAGCCAATTTAGGAATCTGTTGGAAGGATGCTGAGCAGCTGACGGGTGAATGCAGAGTTGAACCACAAGGCCCCCAGAGGGGCAGGAGCTACTTCTGTTCCTTTGAACAACAAAGTCTTTCAATTCACAGGGCTATTTTGAGGATCAAATGAGATCCTAGAGTGGAGAAAAAGGCATCCTGGAGATTGTGAAATCCTGCACACATGCTCTTGCTACCACTGTCATAGGGGCCTTTCATTAAGGCCTGACGTGAGAGTGTCCTTGCACGCGGGAATTCAGACCGAGGCTCAGAGCTCACCTTTTCCAAAAAGCCCCACCAGACTCAGATGTCTCCTTCTCTCTCCAGAACCCTCCCCACTCTGCACAGGGCCATACAGCAGACTTCCCTAGTGCCCTGGACGTTCGGCCTGCTGGTCACTTATTCCAGCCTAGCTTGCTCCAAACTGGTAGGAGCAAGATACACAGCTGGAGGGAAGAATGAGAAGTTAAGGCCCCAGGGCAAGATTGGCCTCCAGAGCAGCTATCAATAATCCAAAGGACGACATGAAGAGAAACTGAGGCAGGACAGACATGCACTCAAGCACTGGATTTGCTACCCCACTGAAACTTCCCCAAACACACTGCTCAACTGCTTGTCCTATATTTCAATAAGCCAGCTCTGTGCTAAGCTCTGCCTGGACCATCCCATTTAAGGCGGCAACAACTTTGTGAGATATCAGGCCCACATCAGAGATGAGAACTGGTTTCAGAGAGAAGGCATTTGGCCAAGGGCACACGGCCTGCAGATGTCAGAGCTGGGACCTGAACCCTCACCACGCCAGGCATGATGCTGCAGATGCCTCCCCCGCCAGGGCACTGTTTCTTTGCCAGTGGCTTTCCCTGTTGCTCCCCTCTCTCCTGGGACTGAGAGCTCCCAGCTCAGATGCCAATCCCCCAGGAGCAGCCTTGCGAGTTAATTACCAGGTACTTAACATCTAAGAGTCCCTAATGCACCAGATGTAGTTTGACAGCAAATACAGCACTAAACCCCTGGCAGGGCCAGCTTCCCTATGAGGCAGAAGCCCCTTCACCTGCCATCTCACTGACTTCTTAGCAGGTCGAGGCTTTCTCATCCCTGACTTTCCACCCACTGAGACATGCAGGGGACAAAAAAGTCCATCTCTGTCCTCTGGCTTTCATTTTCTTTGCCCGAGGCAGTTCTGCACTGTCAAGGGCTGATTCAGCAATGGATAGATCCTTACATGTAAATGAGCCCAGCTGGAGGCTGAGCCATCTCCCTGGCCCCATGAAACTCAAGGCTGCCTCCCCAGCCTGCGTGTGTCATGTGTTGTGTGTCATGTATCGGGGAGGGATGATCCCTTCTGTATTCTCGCTGCTCCTCTCCCAGGCAGGTGGCTGGATGGTGGAAGAGGCGGCTCAGAGGCACAAGTTGAGTTTTTGAGAGCTCAGGGCTGTCCCCTGCAGGGAACCCTAGTCCTCCACACCCTCTCCTCTGAGTGCCAGGGCCCCGTGCTTGTGCTTGGTGGTGGCGAGTGAAGCAGCAGCAGACAGCACCCGGCTCCCTCAGGCCCCACAGGGAGTGTGAAAATCCTCCCCAGGGCACAGGGAAGAAGCTAAAGAAATTTCCTCCCAAGTCTCTGACCGTCTCAAGCCACTCAGGTCTCCTTCACCACCTGGGCACATCTAGAGGTTTGGCATCACAATGAGAATAGATCTTAAGGGACTGCCTACACTGTTTTTCTAAGGTGGAAATTTATATAACATAAAAGCAACCATTTTTAAGTGTACCATTCTGTGGCATCAAATGCACTGATGATGTTCTGCGGCTCTCGCCTCTGTCTAGAGCCAAAACATTTCCATCACCCCCAAAGCAAACGCCGTAGCCATTGTCTTAGTCTGTTTTTTGCTGCTATGACAGAATGCCACAGATAGGGGGAATTTATAATGAAAAGGAATGTGTCTGGCTCATGGTTCTGGAGTCTGGGAAGCCCAGGATCAAGAGGCTGGCATCTAGCAAGGACATTCTTGCTGCGTCATCCCGTGGAGGAAGGCAGAAGGGCAAGAGAGCACAGGGAAGAGCAAGAAAGAGGGCAGAACACATCCTTTTGTCAGGAATCCTCTCCCACAAAAGCTGATGACGGCATTCATCCATTCATGAGGTCAGAGCCACATGACCCAATCACCTCTTAAAGGCCCCACCTCTTGTCACTGTTGCATTGGGGATTAGGTTTCCAACACGTGACCCTTGGGGGACACCTTCAAACCAAAGCACACACTAAGGAGTCACTCACCCTTCTCCCCTCCCCTATCCCTGAGCAGCCATTAAGCCTTTTTTTTTTTTTTTTTTTTTTTTTGTCTCTTTAAATTTGCCTATTCTGAGCATTGCTCACAAATGGAACGATCCAGTATGTGGCCTTTTGTGCCTGGATTCTTTCATATGGCACAATGCTGTCAAGGTTCATCCACGTGGTGGCATCAGGTGCACACTTGCACACCAATGTTCAAAGCAGAGCTATTCACAGTAGCCAAAAGGTGGACATGACCCCAAAGCCTACCAATGGACGGACAGAGACCCAGAATGTGGTCTATCCATGCAGTGGAACACTATTCAGCCATGAAAAGAAAGGGAGTTTCACAGAGACAGAAAGTAGAATGGTGGTTACCAGGGGCTGGAGGGAGGGGGAAACGGGAGTTAGTGTTTAACACACTGACTACCACACTAGAAAAAAATTTTTTTTACCCTGGGGCCACGGTGTTTTATTGAAACAAAATGATCGTTTCTAATTTGTTATTTTTTACTGTTTTCTGTGTGTGTGTTACATACAACCCAATCCATGTTTTTAGAATTAAATTGTCCATTTTAATTGCAACAATAAGATCATCAAGGAGTAAGATTTTCATAAACCAACTGCAGAGGTTTGCTTCACCAGGCCCCAGGCTCAAAACTAGTGTGAGTTAAATATAACTCACAGGGCAGTTAATGTGTTAATGGGTACAGAGTTTTAGCTGGAGAATATGAAAAATGTCTGGAGATGCAGTGGTGATGGCTGCACAGCAGTGTGGATGTAACGTAACACTACTCAAAAATAGTTAAAATGTTCACTTTTGTTATGTGTATTTTACCACAATTTAAAAAACACAAAGTAATGATGTACCTATATACACTGCAACATGGGTTGAAAAACACTGTCGTATATTCAAAGCATGCGACACACAACAAAATAATGAAAACTGTATGACCTTGAAGACATCGTGCCTGCTTCCCCACCCTCCCCTGCTTTTGTGGCATGTCGGTTGTTATATAAAGAGAGCCTTTACAGCAACTTCCTTCCAAACAACTTCAGGAAACACCTGCAGGAAAATTTGATTTATTTATTTAATAAGTTGCATCTAAAGCAACATCGGTATGTGAGTTCATCAGAGTCAAATGTAACGTGCGTTTACAGAGAGTTTCCGTTCTGAGCAGGTTCTGGAGTGAAACTCCACGTCGGTTGCGCTAGCTGTTCTCACAAATATAGGCCTCGAGCATCACCTCCACCATCAGTCTCATTTAACACCTGAAGAATGTGAATATAAGTAGAAATTTCTAGAGTTCCAGTTTTGCAAGATGAAAAGAGTTCCGGAGGTGGGTGACAGTGGCGGTTGTACAACGACGTGAATGGACTTCACACCCCGGGCCTGGACACTTGCAAATGACTGAGGTGGTAAGTTTCATGTTTTGTGTATTTCACCACCACTAATGAAACAAAGTTCATGAGTCGATTTCATGAAGTCCCACAGTGGCAGGGACGGGCACGGACACACCGAGCATGGGGACAGTCTTCAGATGGCCAGAGCGAGTCCCGAACAGTGGGGTCGGGAGTCCAGGGCCTGGGCTATGGTCCAGGCCCCGCCAATGGGCCCACAGCACAATCCCGGGCAAGTTTCTTTCATTCACTGGCTCCAAAAGCAAGCAAACAAAAACCTTCAGATTCTCTGCTTCCAAGTCGGTGCCTGTGGACACAGAACGCCGTTGAAGATGCCAAGAGCAGCCTCACACGGGGAAGAGTGAACTCCCTCATCCCTGGCCCGGCATCAGATGGAGAGAATGAGCCACTAATTCCGACGGAGGCGCCAGGTGCCAAGTGGCGCCCGAGGCCCTCCCCGCCCGCGGAGACAATAATGGTTTATGACTCTGAACTCTCCGGAAGGTCAGCCGGGTCAAAGCCGCAACTTGAGTGTTTGTTTAAATCTCTGTCCAAGAATCTCTCAACTTGCCGCTGGAAGATAATGAGTTCTGAGCCATGCCAGAGTCGGGCGCTCCGTGAGTTCCATGCGGTCTGCTCTTTGATGAGAGATGCATGCATATTAATCGCTAAAAAGGAAAAAAAAAAGAAAGAAAGAAAACCACCATCGTTGACTCAGAAAATATTTACTGAGCGCCACTGGATGCTGGGCACAGTCCTGGGACCTGGAGATAAATGACAGAGGGAAGCGGAAGAGACAAGTCTCTGTCCTCCAGGAGTTTGCATTTCAGCGGTGGTCCCGCCCGGCACGGGTGGGGGAGTCAGGGAGGAAGACAGCACAGGGAAGGGGTGAAGAGGATGGGGGCACAGCTGCAGAAAGGGCAGTGGGGAAGGGAAGGGAAGTCGAGCCGGTGCTGTCTGAGCCTGGGCCTGCAGGGCGGGCTGGAGCGGGCAGGCAAGTAGCTGCAGAAGGAGCATGCAAGGCAGAGGGAGGACAAGGGCGGGCCCCCCTGCATGGAACCGCCTTCCTCTGACGAAGTCTCCAGGGAGCACCAGTGGCCCTGAGCGGAGTGTGCGTGTCTCCCCTGAAGAGGGGCCTGGCTGGGAGAGCACCTCTGTGCGTGTGCGCAGACCCTAGGACCGAACCGGCACAGCAGCAAAGTCGGCAGAGAGCTGACGGCTAGAAGGTTGGGACAGCAGGATAGGGAAGAAGAAAGAGAAAGAGAAGAGGGGCAGAGAGAGGAGAAAGAGAGAGGGAGAGCAGAAAGGAGGGAAGGGGATGAAAGAGGAAAAGAGGAACAGAGAGAGAGAGAGACACTTGGCCCCTGCCCTTAAAGACCTCACAGACTGTGGAGGGGACAGATGTGCAAACAGGTGATCACAGTGAGGTACAAGACGTGCCAAGGTACAAACAGTAGAGACAGCAGAATGGTTATGTCTGCAGCAAGTCAAGGAGTACTTCTGAGGGGTGGTGTCGTGAGAGCTGGTTTTGAAGGATGAGTAGGAGTTCTCCAGAGAGACATATCGGGATGGCTTTTCCAGGCAGAGGCAAGTCCATTTGGAAAAGCCAAAGGGAGTGAAACAACATGGGGTTGTCAGGCAAGAACATCTGACGTGTTATTGGCATAGAGCAGGCAATTGGAGGGGACCGAAAGATAACACAACTGCAAAAAGCAGCAGGGGCATGTCGGACAGGCCTTGAATGCCAGGCCCAGAGGCTTGGACTTGATGCTGCAGCTGACCAGGGAGCAACCAAAGAGTTTTATGCAGGTGAGAGCCGTGGGGTTAGATGTGAGTGGGAAAGAGTGCTCCCGAGGCAGGGTGAAGGGTTGTCCAGTGGAGGCATCCTGGCCTAATAGGGAGGCTCTTTACGAATGGCAAGAAATGAGGTCTTGCTAGTGACGGTGGATAGAAAAGAGGGGGGTTCCAGAGATGTTTCAGGGGCACAGGGACAGGGTTTGGTGATCAGATATGGGAGAGAGGAAGTGAGGGAGAAGGGAGAAGTAGGGAAACTCCTGTGTTTCCAGCTTAGGGCAGCAGGGCCACCTTGGAGCTGACAGCTGGGGACAGGAGCAGGCTTGGACAAAGGTGATGAGCTCATTACGGACGCGTGGAGTGTGAGGGTCTGTGGCATGTACCGGGGAGGCGTCTAGGAAATGAGTGGCTGAGCAGGCGCAGAAGGGAAGGGCTCCAGCAGGCCCCCCAGGCTGCGGAAGAGGGAGGCCTGACCTGGTCACCAACAGGACGTGCCGGAGAGACAATGACCCATCAGCTCCTGCTGCAGCCGGAGGACCACAGGGGGCCACACCTGCTGCCCTTTTCCTTTTCGGTCAAAAGATTCCACAGCTCTTTTTTGCACGGACTTAAGAGAGGGCTAGTCCTTTCTCTGCCTCTAGAAAGACTGTAGTCTGTGACCCCAGTCCACCGTCTGTGGGTGCAGAGCCACGACCGACTTCCCTTTGCAGAGGGAGTATTCATGGGAACACAGTGCCCAGGGCTCCTGCAGACAGCCACGAGGCCACATCTCCTTCCCTCGTCCCCAGCCTGCAGCCTCTTCTTCCCGTGACCAGGTACAGGTGTTGTTGACACGCTCAGGTGTTGGCAAGGGGCGTGTCTCATAGGCCAGTGTTTCCAGGCTCTGCCCCGTCTTCAAATTCTATGTCCCAGGTGTGCGTGGGGCTTCTGACCAGCCCTGTGCAGGGCCTTGATACCATGAGAAATAAGAGCTGCCAGAACACCAGCTTCCTTCTCTTCTCCACTCCAGGGACCCACACTCTATTCCCCACTCAACTCCAACCCTCCCCTGCTTGAGTCCGGGGCCCTTTCAAGACTCCTCTTGCAGTGCCACTGCCTCCAGGAAGACTTCCAAGATGCTCCAGGGCTTGTGTCTCTGATTACACCCTGGCCTTATGGTTCTGTGGGTGCTTCTCTCATCTCCCCACCCCCAGAGCCCTGGGACTTTGTCTGGTTCATGAGCACGAGGTCACGACCACCACAGCCCCATGCCCGGGGCACAGCTCGCAGTAGCCTTTGACAAAGGGCCAACTGTTGATTGACTCAACCGGAGAGCAGAGGGATCCGTGAGCCCTGCGGCTCCCTCGTGGATTTAACAGGTCTTGTAAATCACATAAAATTTTATAATTCGTGTAAGTTACATTTTTGCGAAGCATGCAAATCGCCTGTAAGACACAACCTGTGGATGGAGGTAACCCCCAGAGAGATGTCGCTTATTCCAAAACAGATGAGCCTTCCCCAACTCAGGGGCACCCCCCATCCTGCCCAGGGACCCGCACTCTGCTTTCGGGCGGAGAAAAAGGAGGCATTTACATGGCAAATGACTGGGCAGAACGACACAGGTTAAAATTCCAGGTCTGCCCTAAGCTGGCTGAGCTCTTGAGTAAGACATATAAACCCCCTAGCCCTCAGCTTCCTCTTCTACAAAATGGAAATAGCAGCACCTAATTCACAGACCTGCTGTGAAGATTGGAAGTCCTTTGTCAATTATAAAGGGCTACATCCATTTTATGACCATGATTTCATTGATTCCCAGCCCCGTCCTTAGGGAGGTTGCCCTTGACTTTGGGCCAGGCGCCCACCCTGGAGAGCCAGGGAAAGGTTATGGGGAAACCTGGACTTTGGAGCAGACCACGCCTGGCTCTGCGACCTTGGGCAGCTGTCCTGATCTTTCCGAGACTCTGTGCCGTCCCCCATAAAATGAGACTAAATAATTGTCACTAAAGGGACATAAAGAAGATACGGCAGTGCAGGCAAGTGCTCAGCACATTCTTGACATATGGAAGAAGCCCAAGCACTATTAGTGCTTCTTCTAGTTGCAGATTTCCATTTCTATTAGTAAACTAATAGATGATCGGATGAGCTAGCCATGAAAACGGGGCTCTCGCCAGGATGGGAGTTCAAATGAGGTGACAGAGGCAAGAAAGACTTTGAGGTAGGAAGTGCTAGGCATACACACAAAAATAGTTGTTCCAGCCGGGGAACAGTGGGTCAGGCCTGTGGTCCTAGCACTCTGGGAGGCTGAGGCAGGAGGATCGCTAGAGCCCAGGAGTTTGAGGTTGCTGTGAGCTACGATGATGCCTCTGCCCTGTAGCCGGGGGGGACAGAGTGAGACTCTGTCTCCAACAAAACAAAACGATTGTTCCAGTCTTTCTGAACAATTGACTTGACTGTGCCAGGAGATGAAGGGGGGTGACCCATGCAAAGAAAAGGGGACACGAGCGGAGAAGCCTGGCAGATGCCACCTTTGCCAAGGTACGCTGACTTCACGCGCCTCCTGATAGGATGCTCTCAGAGGGACACGGCACCACTTCTGCAGAACACCCGTGGAAAAGGCAGTCCTCACTCTAATTGGGAGGCAACATCAGACAAACCCGAGTGGAGAGACAGTCCGCAAAACCACTGGCCAGTATTCTTCAAAAGCTCCCAAGCCATGAAAAGACAGACTGAGGACTGCCCCAGATTGCAGGAGACAAAAATAGGGTGGCAGCTACATGCAACGTGGACCATGAGTAGACAACTGGCCAAATTTGAATAAGCCCTGTAGACTGGTCACAGTATTGTGTCAGTGTTAATTTCCTCCTTTTGACCATGATCCCATGGGTGTGGCAGATGGGAACATTTGGAGAAGCTGGGTGAAGGTGCAAGAGAACTCAGTACTGCTTTTGAAAGCTTTTTGTAAATCTAAAATTATTTCAAAATTTTAAAATATTTTAATTTTTTTTTTTTTTTAAGAAAAAGAGATGAAGTCAAGCAAAGAAGAGTGACTCACACCTTCCAGTATCATGTGTCAATGTGCCCGGGACTCTCTCCCTCCACAACTCTGTGAGGATCTGGGGCCGTGGGGTGGGCTTCTCCAAGGTGATGGATTTTACTACCGGTTGGAGTGGGAAGAGGCTCTCCCGGCAGCTGTCTGCAGAATTTCTCCCTCCCCTCCCTTGTCAGATGCAGCACAGGGCTTTTCCATGAAGATCTTCAGGCTTCAGTCCTCTTCTGTTCCATTCCAGGATCCTATGAGAGCAGCGAGATCCTATGCAATGTGGACCATGAGTAGACATGGTCATCTTCCTCCAACAACCGTCTGGAGCCTGCCCATGTCCTCAAAAGGAAATTCCACATTTCATCCTCCCCAGAGAGGTCTTGGGTCCTGCTCTCTGGATGAGAGGTCCAGAAAACCTGTCCATTCATTCCAGCTCCCTTGTCATACAGATAGGGAAACTGAGACCCATAGAGGGGAAGGAGCTTATCCAAAGTCAAAGAGTGACTCAGAGGTGAAGCCAGGGCTCCCGAGGCCCAGTGCAGAGTGGGACAGCCATGGGTGGCTACAGGCTCCAAACACTATTGGAACAACATTCAAAGGAGGACCGCTCTCAATCGCTCCACCTTGCCCCAAAATAAGTCTCATTTTTCCCTGGAGGGAATGAATACACACTGAGTTGAACCCCTGAGCATCAACTCACATAGACCTGAATTTGAATCCTGGCCCTATCACTTTATACCGTACAGCTTTGAGCAAGTGAATTAACCTCCGACTTTAGATACTGCATCTGTAAAATAACTCACTGTGTTCAGAAGGCAGGAAAGTGCAGTGATTCAGTCCAACAGGTTTGGGTTTGGGTTAGGGCTGCCCTACTCATGTCCGTGTGGCATGAGCAAGTCCCTTGACCTCTCTAGCCCTCCATGTCCCACACATAAGTCGTCCTTTCTATGCAGAATAAGAAATCACTTCTTTACAACATCAGATCTAAGCACATTTGCATATTAATCACCTTTAATGGCTACAGAACATTCTATTCAGAGTGTGCATGTGCATGTGTGTGTAATTGTTAAATACATACATATTTATTTAATATATAATGGCTAAATAAATGAACACATATATAGCAAATACAAATATTAAGGTGATATTAAGATAATACTAATTGCTTAACCATTATCTATATTTTTATTCATCAGTATTTACACTGTTTACTGCCTGCATACCAGGCATGCCATGGATCCAAGGAGACAGCAGGGAACAACGCCCACTGCACCCTGACCTCAGGGATCACACACCCCACCTTTGCTGTTCCCTGCTGAGTCACTGCACTCAGTCACCTGTTCCCAGCTCTCTGGGACTGCTCTTCCCAGTCATCCTCAAGTTGAATGTGTCAGAGTGTGCGTCCCAATTTTGGGCTCTGAAACTGGGGCCTGGTGAGCACAAATGACAGTGCCAACGACAGTCAGCAAATGTCCTTCTTCTCTTGGTAATTTCCTTTGGATAAATTCCCAGGAGTGGGATCACTGCACCAAAGGCTGTGAGCTTTTTAATGACTCTTGATATGTATGATCAAATTACTTTCCAAAGGGGTTGCACCTAATTTGCACACTGCCACCGGCAATGCGTGGGTGCCACAGTTAGACCATGACTGTGTCAGCCCTGGGTATGATAATTGTATTTCTTAATTTGTGCTAATTTAATAGGTGTAAAATTGCATCTCATTTTAATTTTCTTTGATAGTTATGGAGGTTGAACATTTTCTCTAATAAATATACACTTGGATTGCTTCATTCATTTACCTTAACCCTGTACTGTATGCCAGACACTACAAAGTGCCAAAGACTTAGAAGAACATAGAGCAGAGACAGACCCTGCCTTCAAGGATCTTGTATATCCAGCGAGGAAAGCAAACACATAGGCTGATAGTCCAATGCGGTAACAGATCATGTGCTAGAAAGAGGCCCAAGGGATATGTTGGGGGAAAAGGAGGCAAGGAGGGAGGTGACATGGAGGAGGCCACCTGCTCTGGACCGACCCCTGACAGCCAATGGACAGCCTGGCAAGGATGTTCCCTATGTGTGTTTATCCATTTGCTTCTCCTGCTGTGCGATGTCTCTGCGTGTGCACTGTTCTGTTTGTGCATGTGCGTCTGCATCTGTGTGTCCAGGTGTGGTCTGTGTGCATCTGTTGTGTGAGGGACATACCTGTGTTGTGCCTTTGGGTATGCACCTGAGTGTCTTAGTGTTTTAGCTGTATCGAGTCTGTGTCAAGTACAGACTCTGGGTGCGACGAACCAGGGTGTTATGCTGTGGGCGCTGCCATTCTAGGTCAGGAGGATGAGCCCAGATAGGCCTGGTTCCTGTGGTGGGGGCTGCGGTGATCTGCCAGCAGAGGTGCCCAGCTGTGCCCTGCCCCAGCCAGCCTCGGCTCCGGTCTCCGCCTCTGTCTACAGTAAGGCAGGGAGGGCCAGGCAGACTTCGCAACCCCTCTGAGTTTTCAGTCCTCTCCCTGTCAGCTGAATCCCTGCTGAGTCCAGCACCTCCCCTTCTTGCTGTCCCCTCTGGCACGAGGGACCCCCAGCAGTGCATGGACCAGAAAGAGCTCATTCCCTGTCCTGACTCCCTGGGGGCTTCATGAGAGCACAGGGGAAACCACCAGTCCCCCAAGAGCCCTGACTGTCCCTGACCCCCAGAGGACAGTAGTAAAAGTGGCATTAGTCACCCTGCACATGCCCTGCCACCCCAAGCCTCAGATTACCTATGGAGGAACACTGGACTCAGAGAGGGGGGAGGTGCAGGATTGACACACCTGCTTTGTCAAAGGGCTGGGTGTCCCGCGGCCACCTGCCTTAAATGCCTCCATGGAAAGCCTATAAATCGCCATGTTTTGTCACCTGAAATAAATCACCAGGACAAGGCAAGTGCTTCATTCCTTCCTTCCCACTCATCAGCATCCCAGATGTAAACACTCCTAGCAATTTTCAAAAAACAGTTTACGCAGATATAATCCGCACACTCTGCAGTACACCCATTTAAAGCGCACATAGTTCAGTGGGCTTTAGTATATTCACAGAGTTGAATAACCATCCTACAATCTAGTTTTAGGACACTTTCATCACCCCAGAAAAAAACTCTGTGTCCATCAGAATCATGCTTCATTCCACCCTCTCTCCCCGCCTAGCCCTAAGAAATCCTATCTGATATCTGTCTCTATAGGTTTGTTTACTATGGACATTTCATATAATCAGAATTATAATGTGGTCCTTCATGACTGGCTTCTTTGACTTAGGGACCTCACTGGATATAATGTTTTCCAAGTGCATCCATGTCATAGCATGCATTAGTACTTCAATCCTTTTTACTGCCAAATAGTATTCCACTATACAGTTACACCAAGGTTACTCATAGATTCATCAACTGATGGACATTTGGGTTTGTTTCCACTTTTCAACTATTGTTGACAATGCTGCTATGACATTCATGTACAAGTTTGTATGTAGATGTATGTTTTTATTTTGCTCGAGTACATACCTAGGATGTATAGTCATATGGTAATTCTATGTTTAACTTTTCGAGGAACTGCCAGACTGTTTTCTAAAGTGGCTGCACCATTTTGCATTCCCATCAGCAATGAACGAAGGTTTGGATTTTTCCACATCCTCACCAACACTTATTTCCCATGTTTTTTTTTTAAATAATAGCCATCCTAATGGATATAAAGTGTTCTCTTGTTGTGGTTTTGATTTGCAGTTCCCTAATGATTGTTAGCAATTTTTATATGTATCCTTTTTCTATATATTTTCATACCTTTAATTCATATTCTTATATAGGTGTGGAACTTCATTGTTGTTTTTTAAATATGTATATGCATGCGTTCATTCCCTTATGTATTGTCTGCAACTGGCTTTTTCCCGTAATATGTCTTGGAAATCTATCCACATTAATACAATCATATAAATTATTTTATAGTATAGATCTACCACAGTTTTATTAGCAATCTTCTGTGGATATACATTGAAGTCGCTTCAAATTTTCACTGTCACAACTAATGCTTCAATGTAAACATCCCTGGACATGCGTCTTCGTGTATGCATGTGAGTGACACAGATTTCCTAGAAGTGGAATTGTTGATTCAAAGGAGTAGACTATTTTACATTGTGGTAGAACTCAACAGACTGATGTTCAGTGAGGCTGTAAGCATTTAGACCACCACATAATAGCGTCCGAGAATGTGGACAATTTTAACTGCTAGATCTACACACAGTTGGAATATGCTTTCTCTGGAGGTAGTAGATTCCCTTTCACAGGCAGTATAGAAGCAGAGAATGAACTTGGTGGGGTGCTCTGGAAAATCAAGTTCAAATGGGGAGGGGGTAAATTTAGACTGTTTTTAGGATCTGCTCCCAACCTGAGAGCTCATGAGTCTATGCGATGCCTGTAGCAGATGGTGAAGGGGTTCCCAGCTCACACCCACTGTCTTTCCCACACAACCCCGGCTTAACAGCATATTCCAAATATAACTGGGGTCCCACATGGATCAGTGCGGGATCAATTCAAAGAACCTGTAGTCTGACAGGAGGAAACAGAGACGCAAGCAACTGAAATTTACGCTCACCTCATGAGAAAGCTCTAAAGGGGAAGCACACATGTGTATGTGCAGAGGGCAGGCACGTTCCCAACGCACAGCAAAATACCTTACAGATTCTTTCTCCTTCATCTGCCACTCTCAATACGCACACATCTGGCAGCTGTTCCTCAGACATGGTTTTCTTCTCTCCACTCTCAATCCCAGTCCAAAATTTTCCTTCCCACCTTCTTTCTCTCCCCTTTAATTCTTTTCTCCTTAGACCAACTGTCTTTTTCCAATGCAAATCTCCTGTCTTCCCCTCTTTAACCCCCAGCCTTTATTTTTTGTTTCAGCATATTATATTATGGGGGTACACATGTTTAGGTTATGTATGTTGCCCTTGCTCCCCTTCCCCCCCAGTCAGAGCTTCAAGCGTGTCCATCCCCCAGACGGTGCACATCGCACTCATCATGTATGTATATACCCGTCACCTCCTCCCTGCCACCTGCCCGACGCCTGATAAATGTTATTCCTATATGTGCACTTAGGTGTTGATCAGTGAAACCAATCTGCTGGTGAGTACATGTGGTGCTTATTTTTCCATTCCTGGGATACTTCATAACCCTCAGCCTTTCTACCAGTGTCCAAGTCTGTGATACAAAAGCCCAGAGTCTGAGCTGGCAAAGGGTCACTGGGAGACCGAATGAGCCAAGAAGGAATGCTCTTCACGTGGAGGAGGAAGGGAGTAAGAATGTCCCGTGTCAGAGTAGGCCCAGTTCTAAGCACATAAATCTATTTGAGGGGCAAAATGAGCCTGGTTAAATTCCAGTAACATGCAATTTGGGAAACAACCAGTGATTATGGGTTATTACTGTGTTTGACGGAAGGCAGCCCAATCGTTCCTTGGGTGGCCTTGTGTGAATGTGTGCACAAACACAGACAGAGAGGTACTAGAAGGTTCTCAGAGCTGATGGATTTTATTCTGGAATAGAGAGGAAAGCGGAGAGGCAGACACAAAGATCTGTCCAGCAAGGCAGTTGTCCAGACAGAGATGGGTTTAGAGCCTGGGACCCCCGCCCGGGTCTGGCTACATCAATTGTGGGGCCCCAGGACCAAGCGAAAATGTGAGGCACGTCCCATCCCTTGCTGACAAATGATTCAAAATTTCAAGATAACTACAGCAGAGCATTCAACCAAGTGTGGGATCCTTTGGGTGCACAGTCCTGAGTGACTGTCCAGGTCCCACATCTGTGACGCTGGCCCTGAACCTGAGCCCCAGCCCTGGAGTTACACCAGCACAGCTCACCTTTGCTAAAAACTGGGGAAGGAGGAAGGATGACCCAGGTGTGCAGCTTGCCCCAAGATGTTTGCAGTCTAAATCAGAAGTTCTCAAACTTTGCTACATAGTGGATCACCTCTTGTCAAAGTCCCAGTGATATTCTCAGTCAAATTAAATCAGAATCTCTGTGGGTAGGATACAGGCATCAGTATTTTTTAAAAACTTCCCAAGTGATTCTCATATGCAGCCAAGTTTGGGAACTAGTATTCCCAGAGGCGTAAACTTAAAGGACCAGCATCACGAGTGTGGGAGACCACAAAGCTCTGGCAGCCAGGCCCTGATCCCATCCCGGGAGTGGGGATCGGTGCTACAGCAATCTAATTATTGTCTCTTCTCGTTCATGCCAGCCTACCCCACGCCCCAGAGATGACTGAATACATAAATAAATAGGTCTAAGCCCTTCTCAGCTTCTTCAGGTTTTCCTGATAAATATGTACTCAGGGAAGTCTCTAAGAAGCGTAATATTGTGTCTCTTCAGAGTCGTTAGGGTCTACTGGGAGAATGAATATTGAAGAGGCTCATCAGATGGGTTCTGCTTGCTCGGCAGTCAGGAAAGTCTTTGATGGCAGCCTTGCCTTTGGTGGCAGTGGTGTCCTGCCGCCATTGAGGAAAGGTGTCAGAGGAAAACGGAGTCTTCACCATCACCCTGCCAGGCACACTGCCTCCCAGTGGGACGGACACACGCTGGCTGGAAAGGACACACCTCTGCCCCCTTCCTGGGTTCCGGGCACCGAGTGGTCAGAGGAGCCTCAGCCTCCATCTCATTCCAGCAGTTGATCCCAACCTCCCAGCCTCCCAGCTGAGCAGCTGGATGACCTTGGGAAGATGCTTGCCTTCTCTGAGTCTTAGAGATCACAAGAGACCTCCTCTTGGTCTCTTGGGGCACACACACTCCTAGGGCAGCCCACTCCCTCTCCGGCCAGCTCAGACTTCTAGAAAGTTCTGCTTGACTGTGCTGGCCTCTGCTTGCCGGTTGTTTGTCTCAGCCAGCAAGGCCCAGTGGCACCTGCTCCCTTGACCCAGAGAGGGCCCTAACGAGTTCCACAGGTGGAGCTGGGTCTCACCCTCTGCTCTCCAGTTTGAGCCCCCAGCCACCCAGCCGTCCCCTACAGGAAAGGGTTTTGCCTCCCTTCCCACTCCTTATCCTCCACCCTACCAACGGCTGCGTCCGAAGTTGACATAGTACAAGCTCTAAAAGCATCTTCTGTCAACAATAAAGGAAAAGTTTAATAGCTCACATTTAGAGAAATTG
The DNA here is from genome assembly GCA_008750895.1 of Mirza zaza. Lineage (NCBI taxonomy): Eukaryota > Metazoa > Chordata > Mammalia > Primates > Cheirogaleidae > Mirza > Mirza zaza. The sequence continues at coordinate 145,410 of VSMD01000372.1, forward strand.
GCCAGAAAATTTGATCCACAGACTTTTTCAGAAATGATCACACAAACGTAATTTGCATGAACATCATGGTTTTATTTTTGCCGGCAGAGTAATAAAATAGGGAGAGGGCTGTTAAGTGATCAAGGGACAAGTGCTCCAAACATCACGGCCTGTTCCCGCCGCCGTCTAAGTGAATCAGAATCATTTATTGCCCAAACCTAACGGGGATCGGGGAAGCAGAGGCACAGGCCCCTGCGTGGCACGGTTTGTGGCTTGACACGCCCAGTTAGCCATCCAGGAAGACTGGCACCAGGCTACTCCGCTGGTAGTGAGGCCACGGGTGTGAGAAATGTCACCAACGCTGACACACGCCTGCGGAAAGGGACCCTTCTCAGAATGAGGGGCCATCCCTCACCCAGACTCCTCCAGCCTCATCCAAGAAAAGCCAAAAGAGAAGAAATCGCTGAGTTTCAAATCTGTGCACTTTAGAGATGGAGAAACGGAGGTCCTGGAAGTATGCCACACCAAGGACCCGGTAGGAGTCGGTGCTGGAAGCTTGATTTAAACTCGGGCTCGATGGCTACAGCTGGGACTTGACTTTGAGCAGGGAGTGGACAGGGAGTCCTGGCTCAAGATCCAATATCAGCTATCTGTTGCTGCTGATGAACCATCCCAGCACTCGCTGGCATAAAGCGATAGATAAAGGATGTTTTATTTCTGCTGTCTCTGAGGGCAGGTGGGCTCAGCCGGGCAGCTCTGCTCCACGTGGTTTAGCGGAGGGTGCCGTGTGGCTGCACTCAGTGGAGAGCTTGGGTGCAACTGGGGTGCTCCAGGGCCTTCTCAGTCTATCTCCCAGCAGCCTCTCTCCACCTGGTCCCTCCTCAGTCCGTAGTCTCACTCAAGCTTCTCTACGTGGAGGCTGGCTTCAAGGAGTGCAAACGCAGAAGGTGCCAGACCTCATGAAGGCAAGTCTTGAGCTAGTGTAGCATCACTTCCGACTCATTCTCTTGGTTGCAGCAAGTCACATGGGCAAACCCAGAGTCTGGGTGGAAGGGACCACACCAAAGCGTGAGTGCCAGGAGGCAGCGTGCAGTGGCGCGGCCGGTCTACCGTTGCCCTCCTGGGCACTGCCACGCCCTGAGTCCAGCTGCAGCCCAAGCACTCCCATGGTCCCACACTGACCACTGAGTGACCACAAGCTGAGCCTGGGTCCTGGCCCCTGGACGAGCAGTGTGCATGGGCTGCCATTGAGACCTGTCCCCGCCCAGCTTCTCAAGGGTTGAAGGAAAGTAAGTAACTGGAATACATGGGAAAGGGGTTGGTTTTACAGGATAAAGGACTTTCTGTTGGAGGTGGTCAGAGAGGAAGCAGGCTGGCTCGTCCCTGTGATGTCCTTGTCACTGGAGGTATATAAGGAGAGCTAGAATGACCACTCAGCAGAGTTCTGTGAGTATGTGAGTGTGGGGGTGAAGAACATGGGGACCTATAGAGCTTGCACAGGTCCTGACAGGGCAGAGGAACCCACAGCATGACATTCCTGCCACATGCCTGAGCTACAGGCCAGAAGAAACGAACAGGAGGCCCGGAGACCAGGATTCCAGTTAGCTGGGATAAGGGAGCACTAGACCAGTTCTCACCCAGACTCGCCCCTGAATCACCATGCTCGTGGGTCTTCCACGCACAATCAGTGCCCACAGAGCGATAATCCATGAACAATAATCAATTCCCCACACCAGAGTAATAATTTAAAAACATAAATCGCTTGCATAAAGTGCTCTGATGACTCCCCGTCTTCCCCATAGCAAATCCCAAACCTCTCGGCTCTTCCGGGACTTGCGTGGCCTTCTGCCCCACTTTCCTTCCCCTCTCCCTGCCCTCGCCTCTGCGCTCCAATCACAAGGTGTGCAGTTAACATTCTCCAAACCCTGAGGCTCCCCTTGTGTCACCAGCCTCCACACATTGCTAATTCCTTGGAGGATCTTTCTTACTTTCTAGGCAGGGCGGACCCTCACTCAACCTTCAAGGCCCAAGGGGTGTGGGTGGCAGGATGGCAGAGCCCATAGTTGGGGGCCAAACTCCTTGGGGAGTCCAGGAAGGCAGCACGGGGCAGCTCATAATTACAGTAAATCCTGACTTCCACCAAGTTCTCGCTACATACCAGACATTGTTCTAAGATCTTTACGTGCAGTATTTTATGTAATCCACATAATAACCTTATGAGGTAGGAACTATTTTCATCCCCATTTTATGGGTAGGAAAACTGAGACCCAAAGACATGAAGGAACTTGCCACACTCAAACACCAAGCTCACACACAGCCCATCCTTTTCAATTTCCCATCTCCTTCGCCTAGGCTGTGTGTACTGTGATGGACACCTCTTTATATCTTCTCTCTCCTCACACCAGCTTAACCCTTTCTTCACTCTCCCACTTAACTGGGTCTGTCTCCAATTTTTTCTCCTCCACTGAGAAAATATTTATTATTTTTTCAATCATTCAAAAAGTTTATTGAGTACCTATTACATTTTCTTTTATGTAGGATCACTCCTGACTCACCCCTGACTTGCAGCATCAAGTACAGATCTTGTACAAAGCAAGAGTGTGGTAGGCATTCGCTGGACGGGTGAAGGGATGGATGGATGCATGATAGATGGATGAATAGTTGAATAGATGAATGCCCAAGTGGGTGGATGGAAGGATGGATGGATAGATGGATGGTTGGATAGAGGATGGATGGATGGTTGAAGCATGGATGGATGGACGGAAAAAAGGATGAATGGATGGCAGGATGGTTGGATGGAGGATGGATGGATGGATAGATGGATGGTTGGATAGAGGATGGATGGATGGTTGAAGCATGGATGGATGGATGGAAAAAAGGATGAATGGATGGCAGGATGGTTGGATGGAGGATGGATGGATGGTTGGATGTCTTTATGAAATCCTAGTTTGTTTACACTGATTGGGAAATCAAGCTTTATTGCCCAGGACCCCTCAGCTGAGCCCAGCCCAGCCCAGCCCCTAGCAGCTTTTTCCTGTGTTCCAAGAATAGATGGGATTTTCTCTGCTCACGGCCAAGTTCCCACAGCGGCCATTTGTTTTAAGTGTCCAGGGCGGCTCTGTGGTGGTACAATTAGTCCTTGTTAGCAGCCACTGTAACCGGACTGTAATTTCCAGGCTGTTGGACGGTAATTGCATACAAGCAGCTCAGCGAGGCTCTGCACCTGTAATGACAAGCAGAGCCTTTCCCCTCTCCACGCGGCTCCAAATGCCAACACGCAGGTGAGCTCCTGATGCCATATTAGCGCGTGGTGATTTTCATTACTAAATGACTCCAGGGCTGCCCAAATGAGGAGAGCAATTAGGCCGATCCGGGGAAGACAAAGCATCTCTTGATGAGCGCGTTGATGACACAGGCAGAATGGCTCTGGCCTGGGGCTGAGTGTGAAATCAGAGCCCAGGACTCTACTGTGATGCAAATCAGCCACGCTCAGCTCCCGGCCCCTGGGCCGAGAGCCGGGCCACCACCACTGCCCCCAGGGCCTCGGCCTGCACAGAGAAGAAACAACCAGTATTTCCACACAATTAGAAGAAATTACATGTCCAATACCCCTTACTGAGATTAGCAGCTATGGGGTGGACTCTTTCCAAGAAAAATGATAGTCATTGAAGAGGAGTTAAATAACTGAGAATTATTTGCTAGAAAGTTCATGCTCCTTAGCACAGCAATTAAGGTCCTCCTTGATCTCATTTCTGCCTCATGCTTCAGCCATCAAATCCCACAACTTTTGCCAACACACCACCTACTATCATGCCCCTAGGTGTTTGCTCATTGCTGGTCTATCTGCCTGGAGTGCCTTTCCCCTCACTGGCCAAAACTCAGCTCAGGTGTCACCCACTGACACTTGGCCTGACCATCAAAATCCCTCAGATCCCCTCTGGGTTCCTGTTGTACCTTGGGGCACTCTTCAAACTTTTTCTACTTTTTCTACTTTTCACAGGGCACTGTAATTTCTGGTTCACAAGCATGCCGCCCCTGTTAGACTGTGACATATATGTGTGTCTCCAGCACCCACAAATCTGAGATTGTCTAGGGCAAAGGGCCACAAATATGACCCATGGGCAAAATCTAGACTGTCCCTTGTTTTTGGAAATAAAGCTTTATTGAGACACAGCCATGCCCATTTGTTTACCTCTTCTCTATGGCTGCTTTTGCACTACAAAAGCAGAGTTGGGTCCTTGCAACAGAGACCATTCGGCCTGCAAAGCATAAAGTATTTGCCCATCTGGTCCTTTACAGAACAAGTTTGCTGCCCCCTGGTCCAAGGTGAAAGATGCCCAAGAGGTCTCCCAGGCCAAACCCTCACTGTACAGGTGCAACCTTGAGCAGAGGTGAGAAATGGCTTCCCAAGGCCACACAGCTGGATTAAGGCAAAGCTGGGGCCAGATCCCAGGTCTCTAGCCCTCTTGCCAATGCAACACCCTCCCCGGGCCTGGGATTGAGAAGCATTACTTCCCCTTGACTGGGGAATGAACTTGGAAAACCGTGAGACCAACACAGAGGAAACCCCCCGGAAATATGTCAAGGCTGACAGGCCTTGGCCAATAAACAAAGGCTCTCAGGCATAAAACAGCCAGCCATGAGCAGCTGGGGAAGGCACACAGGATTAAACAGTGAAAATCTGGACCCTGGCTTACTAAGGACAAGAGAATTTAATTTCTCCAAACTTCAGCTTCCTCATCTGTAGAATGGGCATGAAAACAGCTCCCTTCTAGGGCGTTGCTGCAGGATTAGAGAGAGGGTTAGGTAGGAGGCATATATGAGCCCAGCAAAGAGGGTTCTCAGGGCTGCTTCCTCTGTAGCATCAAATCGAAGGGACTCTGCATTAGCCTGCCCCTGCTTCCTGCCCTGTTCACTATGACCTTTTGACTCCCCAGAGTTCCCGGCTTCGGACCCAGCATGTAATGAGCATGTGCCACGCAGGTCTGTCTGCCCAGCTCACAGCCAGTGCCCTTGTGGGTCTCTGGGCCTCACTGTCCCCTCCCTATCCCAGCCTCCGGGCAGCCTCTGAGTGGAGACGCCCCGTGTGGGAACATCTTGCCAGGGTTGATAGAATCCAGTTAGATTCACTTCTCAAGGCTCTTCCCCTGACAGAGTTCTGGCCACCCCCATGTAGGATGGATGGCCTTCACTCTACGAAGAATCTTATATACACTTGGGTTCAAACCACTGGCCCTGCCTCTCGCTAACTGGGCAAACCTGACCGAGTTATTTAACCTCTCTGAGCCCCCAGTGTCCTCATCTATAAAACAGGGACAAAACAATCCAACCTTGGGCCACTCTGAGGATGAAGTGAGCTCATGGATGCAAAGTGGCTGTCTCAGCGTGGCCTCTCCATTAATGGCTTTATTATTGTTAGTGCAATTCGCTGCTTTGCCCACAGGCAAACAGCTGGGAGCAACACCTGCATCCTCCTCTTCCTCCCCCTCATTCTCAGCCCTCCTCTCCCAGTCCTGTTGAGAAACATGTTTTTCTCCCTGCAGCCCTGATTTTGTTCTTCCTGCCCCCGCCGTTGATCTGAGCTGAATGCTAATGGACCCAGGCTCAGCCTCAGCCTGGAGCCCTTTGGGAAATGGCTGGTTCAGCCCTGCTGGGCATCCTTACGGGAGGGGACCAGGAGGGTGATGCTGCAGGAGCTCAGGAAGAGATGGTCTGGGTCCACCCTTGACCATGAGATGCCCTGGCCTTCCTCTGAGATTCTCTTAGATGGACAGAGCCGCTGAGACCAAAAGAGCTGGTCTCATCCAGCGTGGTGGGGCTTCAGTCTCCCCTTCTGTCAAGTGTCCAAACCGGACCTTCTGGCTCCAAGACGCTTCTCATCTCAGCCCAAGCCCTCCCTCACGCCCCCACATGCTGGCTTCTGACTCCCAGTCCAGTGTTCTTATCTACACTCACTGCTCCTTTCTGTCCCAGCATGTGCCTGGAAGGTTGGATTGGTTTGGAGGTCATGTTTACATTAAAGGTGAATTGATAAAGGATGATCTCCCTCAACCAGTCTGCACCCAGGAGAGTACCCACTGGAAAACTCTCATGCAGATCCTACGACTGAGTGTTTCTTTTCAGTGGCAGCCAGCGAGGCCCAGCCCCAGCCACCCAGCCCCAGGCTCTAGCCATCTCCTGCCCACCCCCACTTTCTGGGAGTGGTTGGTGGGGGATCTATAAGCCAAAGTGCACAGAAGCCTCTGGTTCTGCCCCCAGGACCCACAGCCAAGGCCTGCCCACCCCGGGAATTCCTCAGGCCCCACTCTCTGAGATGGGCACCACTTGCGCTGGCTTCCCTGGCTCTGCCCCAGATGCCTCAGCCTGCCTTCAGTCCCTCTTCCCATCCACGGCAGGAAACACTTTCCTCTTTCCTCTGCCTTCTCTGGGTGGAACCTCTTTGCACAGCAGTGCCTCATGTTTGAGTGTGTGCCTCTCCCTCCACGCACCTCTGCATGGTCACAAGTGTGTGGGACAACCAAGCATCTCTGTGTGTGTCTGTGTGTTCACTGAATGTGGGAGACTGAAGGTCTATGAATATATGTGTACATGTGAACATGTGTGTGCACATGCACCTGTGTCTTTCTGTGTGTGCACATGTACGTGTGTGGATCTCCATGTGCCATGTGAGCAAGTTGTAGATACACATATCTGTGTGTTTGCATGGATGAATGTGTGACTGTGATGTCCATGTTTGTGTCTGTGAGCATATGTAACTGTGGTTGGTAAACTCTCAGGTATTCAGATAACCAGGTCGTTATGTATAATAATTCAAATTGGTTGTCTCTGCTACAACACACATTTATAATCTCCAAGGAGTCAAAAATGACACCAATACGCCTTCCAACTACAGACCTCCTGGTGTGCTCCAGAACTCCTTTGCACAGTCTATTTAACTTGGGTCTCACAGAATGCTTAAAAGGCAATAATAACATTAGCCCCATCTTTATAGATGTGGTATCTGGGGTGCAGGATGTGGGAGGGGCTTTCCCAGAGACACATAGTGAGTCGGCAGCCAGGCTGGAGATGAAAGCAGGGGCTCCTGACTCCCAGCCCCTGCCCCTTAATATGCATCCTGCTTTCTGTCACCCTGGGTGTGATTAGACGATTAAGGCTAGTTTGCATATGCTCTCTATTAGAGTCATTTGCTCATTACAAATGCAAAAAATTATATTGTTTGTCTTATTGTTGTTGAGTTGTGAGTGATCTTTATATATTCTGGTTACAAGTCCTTTGTCACATTTATTAATGACATATTTAGAAGAACAGATGGTTTTACTTTATATGAAGTCCAGTTTATTGGTTTTCCCCCCCCTTTGGTGGCCCACACATTTCATATCCTTCCTAAAAAATATAATTTCATGAAAATTTTCTGTTTTCTTTTAAAAGTTTTATCATTTTAGCTATAATTCATTTTGAATTAATTTTTCTTTATGGTGTGAGGTAGGGGTTGAGGTGGGTTTTTTTTTTTTTCTTTTCTTTTTCTTTTTTTTTTTTTTTTTTTTTTCTGTGCATATATCTAGTTGTTTCAGAACCATTTGTTAAAAAGGCTTTTTTTTCCCCCACTAGATTAGCCTGGATTCCTTGTTGGAAATCAATTGACCATATAGATCTGGGTATGTACATAGTCTGAACTCTCTATTCTATCCCCTAGATCTTTATGTCTGTCTTTACGCCAAGACTACACTGTCTTGATTATTGCAGCCAGTAGATTTGGAAGACGGAGAGCTAAGTTCTTCAACTTTGTACGGTCATGCACCACATAATGACATTTCAGTCAACATCAGACCACATATACAACAGTGATCCTGTAAAAGTATAACAGAGCTGAAAAATTACTCTCGCCTAGAGACGTCATAGCTACCTAATGTATCGCAGCATTTACTCACATGTTTGTGGTGGTGCTGGCACAATCAAATCTACTGTGCTGACAGTTGCGTAAAAGTCCGGCACATGCCATCATGTATAGCATGTTAATACTTGATGATGGTAATAAACAACTATGTTACTGGTTTATGTACTATACTATGCTTTTTATTGTTATTTTAGAGTGTACTACTTCTACTTCTTTTTAAAAAATAAGTTAACTGTAATACGGTTTCAGGCAGTTCCTTCAGGAGGTATTCCAGAAGAAGGCATTGCTATCATAGGAGATGACAGCTCCATCCATGTGTGTTACTGCCCCTGAAGACCTTCCAGTGGGACAAGATGGGGGCGTGGAAGACAGTGATAGTGTTGATCCTGACCCTGTGGAGGCCTCGGCTAATGTGTGTGCTCGTGTATTAGTCTTAAACAACAAAATGTTTAAAAAGTAAAAAAAAAAAAAAAAAATAGAAATTTTTAAAAATAGAAAAAACATTATAGAATAAGGATATAAAGATAATATTTTTATACAGTTGTACAATGTGTTTGTGTTTTAAGCTAAGTGTTAGCATAAGAGTCAAAGAGTTAAAAAATTTAAAGTTTATGAAGCAAAAAAGTTACAGTAAGTTACAGTAAAGTTAATTTATTATTTAACAGAAAAAATGCTTTTTATACATTTAGAGCAGCCTAAGTGTCCAGCATTTATAAAGTCTACAGTAGTACACAGTAATGTCCTAGGCCTTCTCATTCACTCACCACCCACTCACTGACTCACCCTGAGCAACTTCCAGTCCTGAAAGCTGCATGGTAAGTGCCCCATACATGTGTACCATTTCTAATCTTTTATACTATATTTTTACTGTGCCTTTTCTATGTTTAGATATGTTTAGATACACAAATACTTACCATTGTGTTATAATTGGCTACAGTACTCAGTAGTCACATGCTGCACAGGTTTGTAGTCCAGGAGCAATAGGTTACCACATACAGCCTAAGTGTGTGGTAGGCTATACCATCTAGGTCTGTATAAATACCCTCTGTGATGTTCACACAATGATGAAACTGCCTAATGCTGCATTTCTCAGAATGTATCCCTGCTGTGAAGCAATGCATGACTAGTTCTTTTTCAAAAAATGTTTTTATCTATCTAGATAGATCCTTAAGATTTCATTGAGTCTACAAATTTGGAGAGAATGAACGCCTTAATAAAATTGGATTTTCATGTCTACAACTGTGATACATCTCTCCATTTATTTAAATCATCTTTAAACTCAGCATTGTTCAGGCCTTGTACATCTTTTGCTAAATTTATTTCTAAACACTTTTTCTTCATTGACTCTATTGAAATGGTATTTTTAAAATTTCATTTTCCACTGTTTGTGCCAGTATGGAGAAATGCAATGGATTTTTAAAATTTGATGTTATGTCCTATAACCTTGCTCTCTAGTCTATTTATATTTAGTGTAATTATTGATATCATTGGATTTAAGTCTATCATCTGTTTTTCATTTGTTCTGTTTGTTCCTTGTTCTTCAGTTGCTCCTTCACTCTCTTCTTTCAGGGTAATCGAATATTTGTTAGTATTTTATTTGCTTTTCTCTATTGGATTTTATTTGCTCTTCTCTATTAGCTCTTCAGCTATATCTCTTATTATTATGTGTTTTAGTGTACTCTAAAGCATATAATATACATCCTCAATCAATTCTATACACTTCCCACAGATCCTTTGTAGTTCCCTTTCTTATTTCTCACTTTACAAATATAACAACCTTATAACAATGTAATTATATTATTATGCTAACAACTTCCATTCTTCCTGTTCTTGTTGTCATATCTTTTGCTTTTTACATGTGTTTTAAATCAGAGCTCATAATATTAGTTTTGGGTTTAAACAGTCAATTGGCTATTTTAAAAATTATGAGAGAAAAACAGAGGTATTGTCTGTCCTTGCTGGGGATGCAAGTTTTCATCAGGTATCATTTCTTTTTAATCATTTCTTTTTAGCCTAGAGAACATCCTTTGCCAGCTCTCGCTGTGCAGGTCTGTTGCCAGTTCATTCTCTCAAGCTTTCATTTGTCTGAAAGTCTCTCTATTTCACCTTCATTTTTGAAGGATGTTTTTACTGCATAAAGACAGTAAAATTGTCTATTTAAACAAGTTTTTTCTCCTCGTTAATCACTTCAGAGATGTGACTTCTTTGTCTTTTGGCCTCCACTGGTTCTAAGAAGTCAATGGTAATTCTTGCCATTGTTATCTTATATATAATGTGCCTTTTTTCTCTGGCTCTTTTCAAGATATTCTCTATATTTTCTTTTTAGCAGTCTGACTATGATACTGGTAGGTATAAATTCTTGAGATTCTCTGAAACTTTGGAAATGTAAGTCTATATTTATTTTATTAAATTTTGAGAATTTTTTATGATTTATTTCTTTAAATATTTATTTCTGATCTATTGTCATTCTTTATTCTGACCTATGTTTTTATATTTTTTATATGCTACATTGTGATCACATATACACATTTATATAATGCCTAAATTCTCCTTCTGGGACTTTTATTACATGTACATTAGGTGATTTGATATTGTCCCATGAATTTCTGAGGCTCTGATCATTTTTCTTCAATCTTTTCTTGCCTACTCTCTTACAACTGAACCATTCCTAGTGATCTATCTTCAAATTTACTCATTCATTCTTCTGTCCCCTCTAATCAGCTATGAAGCCCATCCAATGCATTTTTCATTTCAATTATATTTTTCAATTCTAGAATTTCCATTTTGTTGTTTTTAGTTTCTATGTCTCTTCTGGATTCTCTGTCGATTCATTAAGAACTGTATTTCCCTTTAGGCCTCTGGATATATTTACAAAGCTGCTTTAAAGGCAGCTTAATCTACGATCCCGGCTATCTTAGGGTAAGTTTCTATTGACTGGCTTTTTCCTTGACTAAAGGTCACATTTCCTTGTTTTTTTGCAAGTGAATTCCTGGCCTGCGGTGTCAGTAGACTGAGGACCTCACAGTTTCAGCCCCTGAACACCAATATCTCCATTTCATTTTTAGTCTACATAAATTATTCCTTTTTTTTTAATATGACTAGTCCTATCAAAAACACAATAAAATTATTCTTGCACTTGCATGGCATCTATATTTGTATTATTTGCGTGTGATTGAAGCACAGCAGGGAGACTTCAGCACTTGCCTACTCCAACACGGAGACCAGAAGTCAGAAGCATTTTTAATACTTAGAGCTATTAAGAGAAAACAGCACGAGCCGTTAGAGTTAGGGAGTTGTTCTCGCTGCAAGTGTTTAAAGAAAGACTCTAGGTCCATCTGTTGGGGATACTGCAGAGGGAATTCCTACATGATGAGGAGGCTGGAGCAGATCAAGCCTGCTTGGATGTGTCCAAACAGATTACCTTTCAAATACGAAAGTGCCCAGCACGGAGCCAGCGTGTGATAGATGCTGCGAAGTGCATACTGTGATTATTACAGCCAAGTTCCCTTCGTCGCAGTCCCATGCGTTGTGGCCTCTCCTCTGGGTAATATTTACAGAGCAGCAAAGAGCTTCAGTCCCAATGCCCAGGCCTGAAAATTGCTCCCACCATTTCAGAATAGAAAAGAAAATGTTTCTCCGCTGAAAACCACATTTGCTGGTTATGAAAATGATTCAGAGCATTTTTTCACATTTCTATATTGATTCCCAGCCTTCTTGTTTTATTGTTCAATAACAGGCCCCGGGACGGAGAATATATTACTACACAGACGTAAAAGAATCTCTTTCCAGGGACTTGTCTGCATACCAAGCGCAGTGCCTTACCCAGATCTCTAGCTTGAAACAAAGGCTGCCACGAGAGCATCCGGGTTCTCTGTCTCTGTGGCTGGTGCACCGGAGCCCAGGAAGCCCAGACCAACCGCACGTGAGGTCTGGCTTCTTGTCTAACCACAGCAGGGTTGGCCGTGAGTGGTGTCAGCCCAGGCCCTGCCCTGGGGAGGAACGGGTGCACCTCCAATCTGATTGGAGCCAGTGGGAGGAATGTCATCATCATCACCACCTAATGGGACTCATCTGTCCACTGTGCACCCCCTACCCCACGACAGGCACTAAGAAAGGGTCCTAATGGTCTTATTGGTGAAACCTCACAGTCCCCCTCCCGGCACAACTAAATGACTGAGTAATGGCTCCATAAATGGCCATCTGATTAGCCTGATCCCAAGGGGAGGAATACATAGACCGGCAGTGTGTGTGGGGACCGTGCGCAGGGAGCCCCATCCATCTCTGTCACCCGAGGTGCCCACGTTCATTTGTCAGGCCCTGACAGGAGCCGCTAGTCAGTGGCAAAGGGAGTAACAAGGGCCTCGATTCCTGCACACGCAAGAAAGATCCAGCCCCCCTCCCGTCTCCTTCCTGCAGGGAGGAGGGTGAAGCACGGCAAGGCGAGGGCTCTAGGTGGAAGGAGGCATAAATTTCAGAAAGGACAGGCGCGTGCAAACTTGGGAGACAGAAGGAGGCCACGTTGAGGCAGGGGACAGCAATGAGGATTCCCTGAGAGCGGGACCATCCTGCAGTCCCATTTGTACTACAAAAGGGTATAACTGCCTGCTCCCATCCACCCCTGGGTCATGGAGTGAGCAACCCACAACCCCTCCCCAGCCACGGGGCACGGTGATGCCAAGAGGGAGAGGGTAGAGCAGGAAGAGGGACCCAGCTGTGTTTATACTACAGAGATGGGTACATTGGACCCTGGGCATGAGCCCGAACTGACCCTCTCGGCCCCA